>CM042424.1:15091087-15276087 GCA_023634145.1 Thymallus thymallus
AATTGCTAACCTGCCATACATGGAAGAGGAAAAACGCTAACCTGCCATACATGGAAGAGGAAAAATGCTAACCTGTGTAATAAATATATTCTTGATGTCGCTTATTACCAACGCTGTATTACACACATTAGCTCGAAACATTACACAACCTGTATTACACACATCTTTTAGAATATCTAATCCTAAACACACACAGATTTATGAGGGCTGGACTGCGAGGACAAAGAACACTGCCAAGAGCCAATGGGAAGTCGATACTGCCCGAGGAGGGACTGCCCTCCATAACAACGACCAGTCAGGAGTCTACCTACGTCATTTTATTACTATTGCTCTGTATAAGTATGTGTGCCACATGGTTAGGGGTCCTCTTTGTTCCGGACGACTCCCTAAGAGCTGAAGGAACGAGCCCGTGCACGAGTTACCAAATATCTTTGCATCAAATAAATCGCTTGATTTAATATCAATTCCACCTGGTTTTGAGTCATGACTTGTCTCCTTCTCGAGTAATTGTAAACATCAACACCTGCCATACATGGAAGTGGAAAAACGCTAACCTGCCATACATGGAAGACGAAAAACGCTATCCTGCCATACATGGAAGAGGAAAAACACTAACCTGCCATACATGGAAGAGGAAAAACGCTAACCTGCCATACGTGAAAGAGGAAAAACGCTAACCTGCCATACATGGAAGAGGAAAAACACTAACCTGCCTTACATGGAAGAGGAAAAACGCTAACCTGCCAAACATGAAAGAGGAAAAACGCTAACCTGCCATACATGGAAGAGATAAAACGCTAACCTGACATACATGGAAGAGGAAAAACACTAACCAGGTTGCAGCACTAGAATAATGCGTTGTTTACACAATATAACCTCTAACACACAGTGACATTTGTTGGAGCAAATATGTCAAAATTGCACCACATCTTATAACAACAAACAACTGTTTAATACTGAGGCATTTGGCTTGACATCTGTTGAGGTCGCTGGATCTGAAATGATTAAGGTTAGGCATTGTAATCTTTCTCTTGCATACAGTGCCTTCGGAAAGTATTCAGACCGCTCAACTTTTTCCACATTTTGTTACATTACAGCCTTATTCTAAAATGGATAAATAGTTTTTCCCCCTCATCAATATACACACAATAACACATAATGACAAAACATTTTTTTTTCGAAATTTACATAAGTATTCAGACCCTTTGCTTAGTACTTTGTTGAAGCACCTTTGACACTACAAGCTCGGCACACCTGTATTTGGGGAGTTTCTCCCATTCTTCTCTGCAGATCTTCTCAAGCTCTGTCAGGTTGGATGGGGAGCATCGCTGCAAAGCTATTTTCAGGTCTGATGTCTGATCAGGTTTATGTCTGCTCTGGCTGGGCCACTCAAGGACAATCAGAGACTTGTCCTGAAGCCACTCCTGCGTTGTCTTGGCTGTGTGCTTAGGGTTGTTGTCCTGTTGGAAGGTAAACCTTCGCCCCAGACTGAGGTCAGATCAAATAAAAGTTTATTTGTCACGTGTGCCGAATACAACAGGTGTAGAACTTACAGTGAAATGCTTACTTACAAGCCCTAACCAACAGTGCAGTTTTTAAGTAAAAAATAAGTATTAGGTACGCAATAGATAAATAAAGAAATAGAAAAACGGTAAAATGACTGTAAAAAATAACAGTAGCGAGGTATATACAGGTGGTACCATTACAGAGTCAGTCGGGCTAATTGAGGTAATATGTACATGTAGGTATAGTTACCGTGACTATGAATAGTTGATCAACAGAGCGTAGCAGCAGTGTAAAGGGTTGGAGGTGGGACACAATGCAAATAGTCCGCGTAGCCATTTGATTACCTGTTCAGGAGTCTTATGGCTTGGGAGTAAAAGCTGTTGAGAAGCCTTTTGGACCTAGACTTGTTCCTCCGGTACCGCTTGCCATGCGGTAGCAGAGAGAACAGTCTATGACTAGGGTGGCTGGAGTCTTTGACCATTTTTAGGTGACACCGCCTGGTATAGAGGTCCTGGATGGCAGGAAGCTTGGCCCCAGTGATGTACTGGGCCGTACGCACTACACTCTGTAGTGCCTTGCGGTCGGAGGCCGAGCAGTTGCCGTACCAGGCAGTGATGCAACCAGTCAGGATTCTCTCGATGTTGCAGCTGGCAGATGTGTTGTTACCTACCCTTACCACCTGGGGGCGGCCCATCAGGAAGCCTAGGATCCAGTTGCAGAGGGAGATGTTTAGTCCCAGGATCCTTAGCTTAGTGATGAGCTTTGAGGGCACTATGGTGTTGAACGCTGAGCTGTAGTAAATTAATAGCATTCTCAGGTAGGTGTTCCTTTTGTCCAGGTGGGAAAGGGCAGTGTGGAGTGTAGTAGAGATTACATCATCTGTGGATCTGTTTGAGCGGTATGCAAATTGAGGTGGGTCTATGGTTTCTGGGATAATGGTGTTAATGTGATCCATGACCAGCCTTTCAAAGCACTTCATGGCTACAGACGTGAGTGCTACTGGTCCGTAGCCATTTAGGCAGGTTACCTTAGTGTTCTTGGGCACAGGGACTATGGTGGTCTGCTAGAAACATTTTGGTATTACAGACTCAGTCAGGGACATCTTGAAAATGTCAGTGAAGACACTTGCCAGTTGGTCAGCGCATGTTCGGAGTACAAGTCCTACCATTACCATCCGTCTGGCCCAGCGGCCTTGTGAATGTTGACCTGTTTAAAGCTCTTACTCACGTCAGCTACGGACAGCGTGATCACACAGTCGTCCGGACCAGCTGATGCTCTCATGCATGCCTCAGTGTTGCTTGCCTCGAAGCAAGTATAGAAGTGATTTTGCTGGTCTGGTAGGCTTGTGTCACTGGGCAGATCGTGGCTGTGCTTCCCTTTGTAGTCTTTAATAGTTTGCAGGCCCTGCAACATCTGACAAGCGTCGGGGCCGGTGTAGTACGATTCAATCTTAATCCAGTATTGGCGCTTTGTCTGTTTTATGGTTCGTCCGGGTTAGAGTCCCGCTCCTTGAAGGTGGCAGCTCTACCCTTTAGCTCAGTGCGGATGTTGCCTGTAATCCATGGTTTCTGGTTGGGGTATGTACGTACAGTCACTGTGGGGACGACGTCATCGATGCACTTATTGATTAAGCCAGTGACTGATGTGGTGTACTCCTCAATGCCATCGGAAGAATCCTAGAACATATTCCTGTCTGTGCTAGAAAAACAGTCATGTAGCTTAGCATCTGCGTCATCTGACCACTTCTTTATTGACCGAGTCACTGGTACTTCCTGCTTTAGTTTTTGTAAGCAGGAATCAGGAGGATGGAATTATGGTCAGATTTGCCAAATGGTCTGAGAGCTCTGGAGCAGGTATTCATCAAGGATTTCTCTGTACCTTGCTCCCTTCACCTTTGCCTAGATTCTGACTAGTCTCCCAGTCCCTGCCGCTGAAAAACATCCCCACAGCATGATTTGCACCCACCATGCTTCACAGACAGGTGTGTGCCAAATCATGTCCAATAAATTGAATTAACCACAGGTGGACTCCAATCAAATTGCAAAAATATCTCAAGGATGATCAATGGAAACAGGATGCACCTGAGCTCAATTTCGAGTCTCATAGCAAAAGGTCTGAATACTTATGTAAATAAGGTATTGCTTTTATAAAAAAAAAAAAAAAAAAACGTTTTTGCTTTGCCATTATGGGGTATTGTCTGTAGATTGCTGAGGATTTTTATTCATTTAATCAATTTTAGAATAGGGCTGTAACGTCAAAGGGTATAAATCCTTTCCGAAGGCACAGACACCCCTCAAACTCAACTCTGGACCTCGATGCCATTTCCTCTGCATTTGTTTTCTAATAAGGGACTTCTTTAGACCTGGAACACCAGGTGTGTGCAATTAAAAACCAGCAGGCTCCGGACCTCGTAGGGTAAGGGTTGAGTACCTGTGGTATACATGGTTCAACTAAATGCTTCCTTCTCGACAACGCAATGCTACAACAATAAGAAATAATAAGAATACAAACATAAAATAAACGTCTCAGAAAGAAACCGGCAAGACGCACGCCCTCCTCAGTGCCACCATCTTAATGACTAGTAGGTAAAAAGAGAATGAATTGGAACGTAGTGATTCATATTCCTAACTGAGGTGTCCTTTGGTCTTTTGGTCAATGAATTGGAACATAGTGATTCATATTCCTTACTGAGGTGTCCTTTGGTCTTTTCCTTGTGTATCCTTCCTCCTTCAAGCAGTATTATCCACCCACCCACCACAACACCTCACAAACCTTCCCTCCGCCTTAATTAGACGTCCTCAAGATCTTCAATTACACTGTCAGAGGCAGGGAAAGAAAGTCTGCGCTATAGGCGGCAGAAACCCATCTCAGGGTATTTGGAAACCCTCTGCAATATTCTACGGTGATGACGAAGGGCCATGGAAAACGTTAGCAATTCTTCTCCAAGGTTACAGCAACACTGAGGGGGTTTATTAATAAATGCACACACACACACACACACACACACAAACAAATACAGCAACACTAAGGGGGCATTAAAGGCAGGACCGTTATCGTACCCCTTCTGACCACTTTACAGCAAATGACTCTCCATCGCCGGTAGCTGTAAATTACCTTGGCCTCCTTGGTTTCCATCTCTCATGATGGTTATACAGCCCTTGATGCAAAATGTGCACACACAAACACACACACACAGACAGACAGACGCACACACACACACAAACCTCCTGTTTCATATGTTCTACAGACTGCAGTTATGTCCCAAGCAGCTGTGTGGGAGCAGCTCTCAGCAGATGGAGCCCATCGAAAACAACATTAGTCCACCGCTATCAGATACCCATATCAAAGAGCTAATTGTCTCACAATACTGGGAACAAAGCTTGTTTTTGCTTGCGAGAGAAGGTTTTGGGAAGCCTGGGGCATCCAAAATGAACATTACGTTCTGGGTCCACCAGGCCTGCGAAGTCAAGCCTGGGAATCTATTTGCTTTGTTCAACCAAACTTGGCTGAACCAGACAATAGCATTTTTAAATAGAATGGAGGAACAAGCATGTTTTATTCAGTTGTTCTATTCAAATCTCACCTGAAACTGTACCAAACTTTCCCCATGAATTGGAAGGACAGAGAAGATTTTTATTCAACAAACCAATGAATACATTCATAACATGCAGAACTCCCATCTTAGAATATTATCTCTAAGTGGAGCCCAAGGCTATTATCCTCAAAGAGATATTCAAAGAGATATGTCTGCTTTTTTTTTTAACCATCTACCAATAGGTGCCCTTCTTTGTGATTGAATCTGTGTTTGAAATTCATTGCTCGACTGAGGGATATTACAGATAATTGTATGTGTGGAATACAGAGATGAGAGAGTCATAAAAAAATCATGTTTCAATGTATTATGCATCTTATTCAGGCTCGCCATAACAACGGGGTTGAATACTTATTGACTCAAGACATTTCAGCTTTTCATTTTTTATTAATTTGTAAAAAGTTCTTAAAACGTAATTCCTCTTTGACATTATGGGGTATTGTGTGCCAGTGACATAAAATCTCAATTTTAAATTCAGTCCATAACACAACAAAATGTGGAAAAGTCAAGGGGGTGTGAATACTTTCTGAAGAAGGTGTATATTTTTTTTCTCAGAAAACTAGTAAGCGATATCACATCCAGTAACCAAATAATGTATTTTTCCCATAAATTATATATGGTGAATCGCACACACACACACACACACACACACACACACACACACACACACACACGCACACACACTTACACACACGCACACACACTTACACACACACACACACACACACACACACACACACACACACACACACACACACACACACACACACACACACACACACACACACACACACACACACACACACACACACACACAGTCCACACTGCACCGCCACCCCTCTGTGGCTTCCCACTGACTCTCTAAATGTCAACACTGCTGCTTTCTGCCCCGTCAGCCAGTCAGGTAGACTGTGTGAGATAGTACTGTGTGTGTCCCCTATCTGATTGTGGACGTCCAGACTATTGCACTCATAGCTGGAATCTTACTGGTATCTTACTGGGATGGAATTCAAACATCATTCGGTTTGATAGAAGATGTCCGAAAGTGTTTTTAAATCACATGAATGATTGCCGAGTGGGAGTTCGAGAAAGGAGACTTGATAATTATGGTTTATTTTCCCCTCGCAGCTGTATGGGAAAAACGTATGCACCACACATGTAAAACACACAGTCCAACACACACACACACACACACACACACACACACACACACACACACCACACACAAACACTTAGACACCAAGCACACTGCATCCTCTCGGCCCCTAGTTGACACTGTGTGTAATTCCCAGTTGATTGTGGAGCGGGGTCCCAGTTTACAGAGAGGAACTCTCCCGGGGCCCACTCTGCGTACTCAGTGTCCTCGGAGGATGGCGAGGGGCCCGGGCGGCCCCTTTTTCTCACGCTGGACGCGTCCATACTCTCAAAAAAAACACCCATTCTGAGGGACAGTGGATGTCTCTCAATGGTCTCTCCTTATGTCCTCGCCTCCTCAAAAAGCATTGGAGGAGAAGTTCAGAGAGGAGGGACATTGGACCTGCAATGCATTTTGGGAGGATGAGAGGAATGAAGGAAAGACAGATGAGAGAGAAACAACGTATCTGTGCTTATACTCCCCTTCAAGTCTATTGATTGACTTGCACTAGTTGAGTTTTTATTCATTGTATAGATTGTCCTCTTAACCTCTTTGAATGACGGTCACTTTACTCTGGGTTCCCATTCTGCTCATCCTTCCAAATCTGAAATATCCATTTACAGCGGCAGGATGGTAGACTGTTTCAGTTTCCACTTTGAGAAACAGTTTTTGATCCGATGTCCACTTTGCCTGGTGCGACTGGGCATAGTTCTAATTCGTACTCCACAACTGACAAGTTAGCTCGCCAGAGTTGACAGTAAGCTGTGGAAATACAATTTTACACGTTCTACTGCTGGTTCCACTGACAACAGAAAGATGTTCTATGATAGGGGTATTATGTCAGTTGAAGGGGCAATCTGTTATTCAAACGACATCAAATTAATATGAATGTCCAAAAATGGATGTGCCAATCCCAGATTGCCCTTTTAAAGTTTTAATGGGAATCTTTAGTAGCGCCATTTATTGTGATGTCATGATGGTTCATGCGAGAGAGAATATGTTTTATCCTCACTAACACTGGATAGGTGAAGTGAAACGTATTGTTTTACAGGGTCTGCCGTAGTAGTACACCGCCTCCGGAGAAAATTGGTACAACGTGCCTTGGTTGAGGACATCGACAGATTTTTCACCTTTGGTATTGAAACCAGCAACCTTTCGGTTACAGGACTGACACTCTCACCGCTAGGCTACCTTCAAGGGGGAGGTGGGAGGGACAAGGGGGGAGGGACAAGGGGGAGGTGGGAGGGACAAGGTGGAGGTGGGAGGGACAAGGGGGAGGGACAAGGGGGAGGTGGGAGGGACAAGGGGGAGAGACAAGGGGGAGGTGGGAGGGACAAGGGGGAGGTGGGAGGGACAAGAGGAAGGTGGTAAGAGATGGGGAGTGAGAGCCGGGAGAGGGAGGGTGACAGTGGCAAAAAGTGAGTGAAACAAGGATGATGGAACGAGGAGGAGATGGAGGAGGAGGAAGAGAAAGTCTGGAAAAGTAGTTGCCTTGGTAACCAAACATACAGACAAGCTCAGAAAAGAAAGGAGCTTGTCAGTCCGAGTGTGGGAGACCAGGCAGGCACAGTTTGGGCTGCAACAGTGAGGGAGGAGCACGTTATATTTAATTGAGCTTCCTTGTCAACAAAATATATTTACGTGGAATACCATGGATATAGCTTTCCCTCGTGTTCCCATCATAGCATTAGTCATTTTCTCAAGGTATCCATACAATTATTAATATATTCTACTTTAATATTCATTGTCCTTCCAAGTTACTGTCACCAAACTGTCTTGGGAGATTGTGCATGTGGTGCACACTGGTACAATTCCACCACCATTGGATATCACTGAGACCAAAGCAACTTATTTAGTCAAGTAATGTATGTATCGTTTTTTTTTTTTTTTACTAGAGTTGCATATATAACCCTCAGCCAAACTGCGGGAAAGTTAGATTTAGTCTGTGTGTGTGGCTTTAACAGCTCAAGGCATGGTAATTACTAGCGGTTTGATGAACTGTTACATAACTAGTTACACTCTTGATGGCTAATCAGCGAAGGGACCATGAACACAGCTCAGTGTGTGATGTGTCAACACTAGATAAATAGCCTGGGGGTGCAACATCAGTTTAACTGGTGTCCTCTGTGGCTCACTTAGTGAACATAGCAGTATACACGTTTACCTAATCTAATGAGTACCAGAAGTCCTCACAAGAATAGTAAACCATCAAAAATTCAGAGAAGTGAGGACATTTTGCCGGTCCTCACTTGTAAAAAGGCTATTTTAGGCTTAGGGGTTAGGCTTAGAAGCAGGGTTAAGGTTAGATAGATAGATTTCATTGTCAAGCAGCTACAACAAAACACAGGGCAGGTGCAAAATGCCACAACGAAAAGTACACAAAAGACAGATACACGGTACATGATACATAGAGCGGCAGTATGAAAAAGTATAGAAATACAAGATATCTGGAGAGCAAAAAAATAAAAGCTATATAAGAGACATTGCATAGTATGGGTGGTTGGCTGAGTATGTACACTATACATTGGTGGGTGTTTGATGGTTAGCTATACTATACAGGTTGATGGCAGAGAAATACTTCAGTAGCTAAAAATGCGTATGATATGAGCGAGGGTAATAATAGTTTACTTAATAGACAGACTGGGTAAATGAACAGGTAAGTGAACATTTTGCATGGTTAAATTAGCTGTACAGTTAGGTATACAGTTATATTTACAGATAAGTGAATACTTGCGTGGTTACACAAACTGTACAGCTAAATGACAGGAAGAGATACTTTAATAGCTAAATGTGTGTATGATATCATTTGGGGTAATAATAGTAATTCCCTTAAAATACAGTCCATAGGGGTTAGTGGTTAGGAGGTAGGCTTAGGTTTAAGGTCAGGGGTAGGGGCTAGGTTAGGATTAGGGTAAGGGTTAGGGTTATGTTTAGCTTTTGGGTTAAGGTTAGGTTTAGAGAATAGAATTTTGATTGCGACTCAGTTCTTAGTCCCCAAAAAGACCTCACAAGTATAGTAAGACATAGCTGTGTGTGTGTGTCTGTGTGTGTGTGAAGTCCCACAGCAGATCTATCTCATAGATGGTTATAGGTGGTTATTCCAGTAGCTGCATCATGACGGTCCATGGATTTGCATGAATTGCTTGAACAGACTGTACTGTAGAGATGAAATAAAATGTGACGTGACCTCAAATGGGCCCCTTTCAGTACATCATGTTTTCTGCTCGTAATCAGTGAACTCTAGAGAATGTGTTCATATGAAGCTATATCTATAATGTCTCCCAGTGATGGGGTGAAGGTCCAGTACCATCAGTACGGTCTGGAGCCACGGTCTGGAGCCTCCAAGCGGAATGCTCTGAATTCCGCGGGGTCAGGCCTCTGAGGGAAATGTCGACGGGCAAATCTCGCCAGGGTCAGAGTTGAACTCTGAGCTGATCTGCTGCCCTCCACATTTTGTTTAAACTCTCATTACTTGGATAAATACAAAACAACATCGCCCGCTCAATAGTATTTGCAAGAAAGTGCAGACATGGGTTCAAATGGGTTCAAATGTTTTCCTTAGCTGGATAATAATTTAAGGATTGGACCCTTTAAAAAATTTTTTTTGCCTAAAATGACATACCCACATCTAACTGCCTGTAGCTCAGGACCTGAAGCAAGGATATGCATATTATTGATACCATTTGAAAGGAAACACTTTGAAGTTTGTGGAAAATGTGAAATTAATGTAGGAGAATATAACACATTAGATCTGGTAAAAGATAATACAAAGAACCAAACATGGTTCTTTGAAATGCAAGACAAAGGACATAATATTACTTAGGAGTCCAGAAGCAATATAGGCCACTAGATGGCAGCAGTGTAGGTGCAAAGTTTTAGACATATCCAATGAACCATTGCATTACTGTTCAAAATGTTGTATCAAGTCTGCCCAAAACTGCCTATTGGTTTATTGATACATTTTCAAGTACAAAACTTTGCACTCTTCTCAAACAATAGCATGGTAGTATTTCACTGTTATAGCTACTGTAAATTGAACAGTGCAGTTAGATTAACAAAATGTAAGCTTTCTGCCCATATAAGATATGTCTATGTCCTGGGAAATGTTCTTGTTACTTACAACGTCATGCTAAACACATTAGTGCAAGTTAGATCAAGCATCCAGAGGGCGGGACACGATTCTGTAGAGGTTTTTATTGAGCTTGTCTGGTACAATTGAACAGAATAGTCCCAAAAATGTAAACCCTGCCCTTTTGGCACTCCAGGAAGGCTCAATATAATAATATAAGCAGTTCAACAAAAACAAATACTGTTTGAACCCAGATCTGCTCCCCAAAAGACTTCTATGGTGGTCTATGCAGTAAAGCATGGCAGGGCATGGCGCTAACCCGTAATGCTACAACAAAATGTTACAATTAGCCTTTTTGGGATAATTACCCCGCTAACCATGTGAGGGCTGTATGCGTAACAGGGATTGATATAACCTGTGAGGCGTTCAAATGGGAGAGAGTTTTTGAAATGGCCAAAGGACCGCTTTGTTTCTGTCAAATGGAGGGAAACCACCACAACCATTAGCTAGCTGCCTCTGGCTGGATGGGAGACCAACAGAGCCGCACACAACAGTTGAGCTAGAGGTTTTAGCAGGCATTTGTGCAACACAGATGTGTCTGTAAGGGTGGCAGGTAGCCTAGTGGTTAGAGTGTTGGGCCAGTTACCAAAACATTCCTGGTGAGCAAGGCAGTTAAAACAATAAAATTCACTTTACCTATCGGGTGTATGTGACAATAAAACATTTTTTGGGGGGGTCAGGGAATATTAAATATTAAACACTCATGTGGCCTTTTAGTAAATAACCATTTAGTAAATGAAGTATAGTACATTATCGTACATACGAAGAGGACTTAGTGTCCTGATAAGTAACTCATTCATTTCCCTCTAATACGCATTCTATGAGGAGAATCTTTTTAATCTCTTTAACTTTCAGACTTTGTCTGCCTCGTTTCCGATGCAGAGACATGTCCACTTAAGGAATGGGCCCTAACAAATGACAGCCAGTTCACCCCATGGGGATGGCTTTGTACGTGTAGGATGCATTAGGCTTTCTTCATTAGTCAAAACCAGATAAAGACAGGAAGAGAACACACAGAAACAGATCACACTGAACTGTAGCAGCTGCGTATGTGGTGTGAACGTGTGTGTGTGTTTGTAGCGTCAGTATGCATGTGTGCGCATGTTACTGTATGTGTGTGTGTGTAGGCGTATGTAGTGTGTATGTGTGTATTGGGGTGTCAGTGTAAGCATGTGTGAGTATGTGGGTAGAGTCCAGTGTGCGTGCATAGTCAGTGCAAGAGAGTTAGTTAAAAAAGGGTCAATGCAGTTAGTCCTGGTAGCCATTTGATCAACTATTTAGTTTCTTATTGCTTAAGAGTAAAAGCTGTACAGGTACTGTTGGTTCCAGACATGGACACTAGCTATCTAACTATGACTGTGATATGTGGTTGTCTCACCTAGCTATCTAACTATGACTGTGATATGTGGTTGTCTCACCTAGCTACCTTACTATGACTGTGATATGTGGTTGTCCCACCTAGCTATCTAACTATGACTGTGATATGTGGTTGTCCCACCTAGCTATCTAACTATGACTGTGATATGTGGTTGTCCCACCTAGCTATCTAACTATGACTGTGATATGTGGTTGTCCCACCTAGCTATCTAACTATGACTGTGATATGTGGTTGTCCCACCTAGCTATCTAACTATGACTGTGATATGTGGTTGTCCCACCTAGCTATCTAACTATGACTGTGATATGTGGTTGTCCCACCTAGCTATCTAACTATGACTGTGATATGTGGTTGTCCCACCTAGCTATCTAACTATGACTGTGATATGTGGTTGTCCCACCTAGCTATCTAGATATGATTGCACTGGATGGCAGGGAGCTCGGCCAGAGTTATATACTGGGCTGTACTCACCACCCTATGTAGCGCCTTACGGTCGGGTGCCTTGCAGTTGCCGTACCATGTGGTGATGCAGCCAGTCATGATGCTCTCAATGGTGCATCTGTAGAACTTTCTGAGGATCTGTGGTTCCATGTCAAATCTTTTTAACCTCCCGAACGGTAAGAGATGCTGTCGTATGTGGACCATGTTCATTCTTTTAGTGATGTGGACACCGAAGAAATTGAAGATCTCGACCCACTCGACTACAACCCCCCATAAAACCACACTGCCAGGTCTCTGACCTTCTCCCTATAGGCTGCTTCATCGTAGTCGGTGATCAGTCCTACCACGGCCGTGTTGTCAGAAAACTTGATGGTGTTGGAGTCGTGCCTGGCCATGCAGGGAGTACAGGAGGGGACTGAGCACACACCCCTGAGGGACCCCCGTGTTAATGGTCATCGTGGCAGATGTGTTGTTGCCTACCATCACCGCCTGGGGGCGGCCCGTCAGGAAGTCCAGGATCCAGTTGTAGAGGAAGGTGTTCAGTCCCAGGGTCCTGAGCTTGGTGATGAGCTTGGAGGGTACTATGGTGTTGAAGGCTGATCTTTAGTCAATGATCAGCGTTCTTACATACGGTATGTATTCCTTTTGTCCAGGTGGATGAGGGCACTGTGGAGTGCAATAGAGATCCTATGGAGTTATATGGAGAGATATGTGGATATATGGAGGGAGAGATTGAGACTGAGAGAGCCAGAGAAGGACAGAGACAGAGAGATTGAGGGAGAGAGAAAGCGAGCAGGAAATAATGGGTCTGTTTTCAGAGGCAGTCAGCATCTAGTCCTGGTCGGATCAAGTGAAATATGCTAAGAGAGGAGACAGAGAGAGGAGACAGAGAGAGAGACAGAGAGAGAGAGAGAGAGAGAGGGAGAAGGATAGCCAGCATGCATTGTAAACCAGCCTTGTTTGAGGGTTTTGAAAGCAGAGGGATTTTCTCTGGAGCAGTGAGGATAGTGAGGATGGTACCCTAAATGGTATCCTATTCCCTATACAGTGCACTACTTTTGACCAGGGCCCATAGGGAAATAAATAGGGAATATGGTGACATTTGGGACGAAGCCTGAGAAGGGTCCATCCATCCAGTCTGTCTGTGGTTTTATCTGAGAGGATGCTTAAGACAGAGGGAGGGAAGGAGTGAGGGAGGGAGGGATGGAGGGAGGGAGGGAGGGAGGGAGGGAGGGATAAAGAAACACAACTAATGGGAGCTGAAATGGGGAGAGGAGGAGGAGTGACTGATCTCCGTCCAGCTCCTCACCCTAGTCACCTCCTCTCTATTGTCCTTTCCCCCCTCCTTCTCTTTTAACACTCTGAATTCATATCCAAATGCTTTTTAAAGATTACGATCCAACATAGACACACTTTTGTAATTTGTGACTGTCAGTATACTGAATTGTGGACTGGGTTTTGGTGACCCCGACGTCATATATTTGATATGAGGTTGACTTGTGTTTGCAACTGTGAAATGATAAAATCAGCAGTGGCATTTTGTGACTTTTACAAAAGTCTTGCCTGGTGGCGCATCTGTCCGATCCGGAGCTGGAAGAAATGTGACTTTAGAAACATGACCATGAAAAGACACACCACACAAAAAAACTAATATTACGAAAGGTCACAGTAATGAATTATTTCATTATTGTCTAACCCTTTTAGACACCTGCTCTGTGTCAGGGCTCCATATCTATGAGAAGCGTGCCCGATCGATAAAGCTTGAAATATACAAAACAACACCAGATCGAGCATGGCAGCATGTCTGCCTGTGATGTTTCTGGTCAGGCGAATCTCATTTAAAGATGTACCCTAATACATGATTTGAAGGGTTATTCCAGAGGACGGGTGCAGCCTCTTTCCTTCTATGATTAAAATTTTCTCCGACTCGATATACCCCATCACTCCAAGCCCCACTCCCTCTCCAGGCAAGACTTGGTGGATATGGGAGGGAATTGGGATATGGAGTGTGTCTTCAAGTAACTTTCCACCCGTGATAAGGCAAAGGATGTTAATCCATAACACCTACTTTTTTTTTTTGCTATTCATCAAATATCAAAGGCTGCACTGAAGTCTAACAAAACGCCTTCCGCAATCGTAGTGTTATCAATTTCTTTCAGCCAATCATCAGTCATTTGTGTCGGTGCCGAGCATGTTGATATATAAGCATGCTGATAGCCTGTTGTTAAATAGTTTTCTGTAGAATAACATTGTTAAGCACCTGTAGCAGGCTGATCAGTCTGCTGTTTAAACCATTAAAGGGTGCTTTGCTATTTTTGGGCACCGGAATGAACTTTGCTTCCCTCCAGGCCTGAGGGCACACTCCGTCTTCTAGGCTTAGATTGAAGATGTGGCGAATAGGAATCGCTACCAACTTCAATCATTTACCATCCAGGTTGTAGGTTCCAAGTTCCATTATTTGCTCAATTATGGTTTATTATTACATTCATGGTCCCTAGATTCTCTACTTTTTTTCATGGCTTCGTAGCCTCAAATGCAGAGAACTTGCCTACGAACTGGCACGTTGAAAACAACATCCCTGTCCCAGATAACTGGTCAAGAAAAGACAACTGGTCAAGAAATGGAAGGGTAAGTGATATTGAACAGAGATGTCTATATTTGAATCTAGATATACAGAATACCACACACCCATTAATTCAACTGTAACCTTCCAGCACCATCATCCACTGTCATAGGACACCATCATCCACTGTCATAGGACACCATCATCCACTGTCATATGACACCATTATCCACTGTCATAGGACACCATCACCCACTGTCATACGACACCATTATCCACTGTCATAGGACACCATCACCCACTGTCATAGGACACCATTATCCACTGTCATAGGACACCATTATCCACTGTCATAGGACACCATCATCCACTGTCATAGGACACCATCATCCACTTAGGTACACTTACCCTGTCCCTATGCTCAACTGGTGCCAGGACAACACTTTTTTTTGGACAAGCCATGTTTTCGAAACTATACTGTTTACATGAATTCTGGTTATTTCCAGGGATACACAACACCCTGAAATATATGTCGATATTTTTGTTGGAAAGAATACTTTGACGTAACAATGCTGAATGTAAAACATGTCTCAACTTGCCCCACTCTCCCCTACACTGTATAGGGAATAGGTTGCCATTTGGGACACATCCTCCTTGTCCTTTTTAATTTCAACCCCCAGAGCATTTGCTTTATCTGCTTCAGAAACATTAACAACAACAAACCATCTAATTACCAAACCCACAACTCAACCTAAACCCATGCCCTTAAGAGTCTTTTACCAGGGAAAACCTTTGTTGTTTTTTTTTCTATGTTGGAAATGTTTTGTCTCAGGCCAGTTCACATAACCTTACTGTTGGGCCAGCAAACAGAACTCAGAGTAGTTCTGGCTGAACTCTGCTCTGCTCTCTTCACATGTGGCTCTCTGTGTACGCTGTGCATTGCTCCTCAATCATTTGGGGGGGTTTGGGTCTGACGTGCCAACGCTCCGAACTGATTCCTTCAGGTGTTGCAAATACATTCCTCCATCCCTCTAACGACATCCCTCCATCACTCTATTCCTCCTTCAATCATCCCTCCTTTCCTCCAGCCCTCCATCTCTCCAGCCCTCCATCCCAGGAGAAAGAATAACTCAAAAAACTGTGTTTTTTTACTCAGCGAGTAGTATGCAAATGAGCTCCGTTCACAGCACTAAGCTTTGACGCCTTGACACTGCAAAAAAAAGCTTTGCCTTTAATAGAACTAAGAGTAACAGCGGGATTTTCCCCGTCTATTTTAGGTCATCCCGTTGACAGAGGGAAAGAGAGAGAGGAGAGGAGAGGAGAGAAGAAGAGGTACGATACAGTCGCTGTGGGATGCCTCTCCCTGTCTGTCTGTAGGATGACTGGGCTCGGATGCTCTACACGGCTCAATGTGCAGTGATAGTTCATCTCATATGCAGCTTTCTTCTCAGTGAGATAGACGGACAGGCTGGCAGGTGCCTCCGACGGCTTCTGAACCTGTGTGTGTGTGTGTGTGTGTGTGGTGTCTTATTTTGAAAAGATGAGTCACAAAGAGTGTCTAGAAATACTGTATGTATGGAGCATTTCTGAACTGGAACCTTTCTGTCCATATTGACCATAACCACCACCATCCGGAAAACACAATAAGAGCTGTGTCTAAAATGGAACCTTTATTCTCTATACTGTGTATAGGTAAGATAGTGCCGTTTGGGACGTACACAGAATACATTTTATTTTTATTTAACCAGGCAAGTCAGTTAAGAAAAAATTCTTATTTACAATGACGGCCTACCTACAGGGTCAGCCTCTGGAGAAAATGAGGGTTAAGTGCCTTGCTTCAAGGACACATCGACAAGTTTTTCACCTTGTCGGCTCAGGTATTCAAACCAGCGACCTTTCGGTTACTGGCCCAACGCTCTAACCGCTAGGCTACCTGCCGACCAAAATCACTCGGATAAAGAACTTTCTTCGTTTTTTTTTTTTTTACCTTTTGTGATAGTGTCAATTGAGTTTCGTCTTTGTTTTTTTGTAAAGTGAATTAACAAATCCTATTAGTCAATACTGGAGATGAATAGTGTGTCTGGGTCGATATGGCTCTGGCCTCGGTCCGGAAATGCCTCTATCTGTCTGTACCAGAGTTAATAGACTGTCTGGGAGTCTCATCAAAGCTGCTAATTAGCTCTTTAGAAAATCAAAAGGGGTCTATCTAGCCCCAAATCTCTGAGGCATGAGTTAACATGGACATCATAGGGAGAGAGTGTGTGTGTGTGTGTGTGTGTGTGTGTGTGTGTGTGTGTGTGTGTGTGTGTGTGTGTGTGTGAGTGTGAGTGTGTGTGTGTGAGTTAAATAATGAGAGTTAAATTAACTTAACGTGTCAAAAGCTTTGGAATTTTTTTAATAACTTATTTCTTGTATGTGTGACGGCGCTTCCATATCGCAGCACAGTACCGTGGAGTGACTTAACGTAACACTTTACTTCATTGAAGGCTACATATCAACACTATAAGTGTTGCCTAACTTAATATGTCATCACAAAACTTAAATCTTGAATATTTCATGAAGTTGTATCTGATGCTAGTTGTATCTGATGCTAGTTGTATCTGATGCTAGCTACTCCGCTCCACCATGGCTTATGTATGACGGCTCTGTTCCATATGGCTAATTAGGATTTATGATGCCTGTTGTGGCGTCTGTCTGCTTGTCTCTGCCTGGCCGTATGCTTTTCATCAGCGCTCACCTTATCTGACTTAATTTACATGAAGAGCGTCTCTCTCTCTCTCTCTATCTCTCTCTCTATACTGTGTATATATATATATATATATATATATATATATATATATATCTATCTATGTATCTCTCTCTCTCTATATACAGTGGGGAGAACAAGTATTTGATACGCTGCCGATTTTGCAGGTTTTCCTACTTACAAAGCATGTAGAAGTCTGTAATTTTTATCATAGGTACTCTTCAACAGTGAGTGAAGGAATCTAAAACAAAAATCCAGAAAATCACATTGTATGATTTTTAAGTCATTAATTTGCATAGCTGTAGCGTCTTTGTTCAAACTGCTGTGTTACTGGTAAATATGTGTTCATGCAAAACCATTTAGACACCTTAAACCTCCTTAAGTGATAAGTGGATGCCCGTAAGTGTGTGGATGATCACTCTTAAGAGGTGTTATGTGTTGGGAATTTATGTGCTATTGGGAAATGGCAAGGCTGCTGATTTCAGACACCACACACACACACACACACACATCAGCAGCAGCATCTCTCTCAGCCTTGACAGGGATTTTATTTCTGCTAATCAGTGTAATTCATCCTAATTAAGAGGTTTTGTTCCCCGGCGCGAGGTGTATAAATGTGCGTGTATAAAAATATGTATATAAATGTATAATTTCTCTGCTTAGATGATCAAGCTGCCGAAAGGACCGATCAGTGCTGACAGATGATTCCAATAATAAGAATGTGTTGATTCATTTAATAACGGATCATAATACAGGGTGGTTGAAGACGCTGACGGGCCTCATGTCCATAACCCATGTTTAAAAATGAGTTTGGTAGGACAGTTTAATTTCAGTCATTTTCAGACACTCAGCAACTTACAGTTAGTGCATACATGTTCTTTTTTTTCTTACTGGTCCCCCCATGGGACTCGAACCCACATCCCTGGCATTGCGAGCTCCGTGCTCTACCATCCGAGCTACACGGGACGAGTCATCTCACGGGGCGAGAGTAGGAGGGAGGAAAGGCATTTGAGATCCCTCATCTATTGTATATCAAACATGTTGGCAATACAGGTGTTATAAAGGTCCGCTCTTTTCATGTTTCCAAGACCCATTCCTGAAGTTTAATAAACAACAAAACAGCAGCCTTGGTTTGCTATGAAGCTAAGGGATCTCAAATTCATAGATGGGGCTGTGGATGCAAGAAGATATTATCATAACTGTCACTGAGTCGGCTTTTTAACAAAGGGAATGTTTCGATTAAATGTGTCACGTTTTTGAGCCCTCTCACCATGCCGTCGTTGATATTCCGTTTTATGTTTTCATAAAGACTTTCCATTCTCTTCATTTCTTTCAAGATGAACTGATATGTAAATGAAGTGGCCATTTTGGAATGCAGAGCCGCATCCCAACCCCTTGATAATTCACCGTAACTCGGTTCATTTTAATGAACGATGCTGGTGAGAATATTTAATAAAGCAATTAGCCGCAGATATTTTGATACGCTCTTTAAATACAGATTTTTTTGGATAGATTTTTTTTCTTTTCATAATCAGTGCTATCCGTGAACGTGTAAGTCCACATTTGTAACCATTAGACTTAAACACAAACCAGTCATAGCTTAAAACGTAATTGTATTTCATTTTACTTCTGTATAATTTGATCTACAGTTTATTGATATGATGTAACAAGCTCGTCATAGATCAGAATTGAGGATACAGACAGATTGGGCAAATGACTTTTACTGCATGCACACACGTACAACATTAGGCGTCGTGCTTGGAAGCAATATGAGCATAATTATCTGGTTGGTCCAAGCCTTCCGGAAAAGGCCACCGCTTGTTAATGGGTAGCAACAAATCAGGGCTACAGTATACTGACATGGTGTGAAGAGACAGTGACATTTAAACCAGGAGAGAGAGAGAGAGAGAGAGAGAGAGAGAGAGAGAGAGAGACGCACACAGAGCTTACTTCCCTGCATATCTTGATGTGGTGGTAATGCACCTTGAGAACCAGCGGCAACATGGACGGCTGTGTCCGTTCATCAGGGGTTCAGACCTAGCTAAAGGTCAGCCAAGAGGACAGGCATGTGAAACAGCTTAATGAACCTCCCTTTGTAGATCAAGGGACGGCAGCACCACACGCACAAACACACACACACAGACACACACAGACACACGTGGGTTGCAACAGTAGAACAGAGGTTGACACAGTGAACGTTAACTTCTGTCAAATCTACAATTCTAGAACCCTAACTGTCCTGTTCCGATGGTGAACACTCCTGTCACATCCCGTGTTCACTAGGCCACACTCTGGCTTTTAGAAACTTTAATAAGCTTTCAGAGACGTGTGGCATTGTGATTTATGGCAGTTAATAAACAAACTTCCTGCAGTAGAGAAAGAGGGGTTATTTGATATGAATAGTTTTTCCTGTGATTTATGGTTGAATTTATTGAGTAGTGTGTACTTTTGATGCCAATTACAATGAGCGATAGGTCTACAGTCTATCAGTTTGACATTCCTGCCCCTTCAAGTCCCTTCACTCTCTCGCTGTGAGTAACCTTGACGTTTTGAACTACTCTGAAATGCAATTGGCTATAAGAGACATATTACCCCTGTGGAGCAGGGAACATTTGTTGGCTATAAGATAAATATTACCCCTGTGGAGCAGGGAACATTTGTTGGCTATAAGATAAATATTACCCCTGTGGAGCAGGGAACATTTGTTGGCTCTAAGATAAATATTACCCATGTGGAGCAGGGAACATTTGTTGGCTATAAGATAAATATTACCCCTGGGGAGCAGGGAACATTTGTCTCCTTTCTGTTTGTGTGTGTGTGTGTGTACCGGTGTGTGTGTGTGTGTGTGTACCGGTTTGTGTACCGGTGTTTGTACCGGTGTGTGTGTACCGGTGTGTGTACCGGTGTGTGTGTACCGGTGTGTGTACCGGTGTGTGTACCGGTGTGTGTACCGGTGTGTGTGTACCGGTGTGTGTACCGGTGTGTGTACCCGTGTGTGTGTACCAGTGTGTGTGTACCGGTGTGTGTACCGGTGTGTGTACCCGTGTGTGTGTACCAGTGTGTGTGTACCGGTGTGTGTACCGGTGTGTGTGTACTGGTGTGTATACCAGTGTGTGTGTACTGGTGTGTGTACCGGTGTGTGTGTACCGGTGTGTGTACCAATTTTATGTGTACCGGTGTGTATACCAGTGTGTGTGTACTGGTGTGTGTACCGGTGTGTGTGTACCGGTGTGTATACCAGTGTGTGTGTACTGGTGTGTGTACCGGTGTGTGTGTACCGGTGTGTGTACCAATGTGTGTGTACCGGTGTGTATACCAGTGTGTGTTACCGGTGTGTGTGTACCGGTGTGTGTACCGGTGTGTATACCAGTGTGTGTGTACCGGTGTGTGTACCGGTGTGTGTACCAGTGTGTGTACCGGCGTCTGTTGAAGGCTTAGATGGAACATGCAATGGTATAGAAAATGAATAGGACACAGTGAAAATAAAAGTAATGTTGAAATGTCACTGTGGTGCTGACCATAACAAAACGCTCGGTCTCCCTGACGTTCAGACTTTAGAAAGTTACAGATGTTTGGGGAAAAGCTAAACGGAGTGAAGATCAAGTCCTCCAAGGTTTACTCTGTTACCACGGCAACGCCTGATTCCGTCCGAGTAATTCGACGTCTATTATATTAATGGATCTTATCTCTGGTTACTTTGTTGCTTTCAATATAGGAACATCATTAAGAAGCACAACTTTTATCAACTTAATTTCATAGAAACCCACTGGGAAGATAAATGTTCACAACCATTAAACGTTAAGGTTGTTCATTTTCTGTGAACTTTGTAAAATAAGTCAGAAGAGAAGGATTTCCATTTTGGGTTTATTTTAAATGTCTCCTTGTGTTGGGAACTTTCCAAGAAGCATGATAATCAAAAAACATTCATTATATAATCCCCCTCCAAAAATGTTTATATTCAAAATCTCACTGAAACAAAAAACCCTTAAAAAAAGCCTTTAAACATAATGTTGCCTTAAAAAAGCATTAATGTCACAGACAGACAGTTAGACATCGAAGTAGGACGTATAGGTTTCGTGCCGGACTCCTTTATAGGAGGGGCGTTCTGGTGCCTTGGCCTGAAATATTGTCTGGCAGTGATGTGTTGACACTGGGTGGTCTGGTCTCAGTTATCCTCGCCATGCAGATAATATCTAACACGTTATGCAGAGAAAAAATACCCTTACTGATTTGACTGAACCACCGAAGAGTGATGGAAAGGGAGAGAAGGAGAGAAAAACAGAAGGGCAGGGAAGGATAGAGAAGGGGAGACAGAAGGAGATGGGGAGAAAGAAAGAGAGGAAGAAACAGAAGGACAGAAAAGGAGACAGAAGGAGAAAGGAAGAGAGGAAGAAACAGAAGGACAGAAAAGGAGACAGAAGGAGAAAGGAAGAGAGGAAGAAACAGAAGGACAGACAAGGACAGAGACAGGAGGAAACAGAAGGCAGACAAGGACAGAGACAGGAGGAAACAGAAGGCAGACAAGGACAGAGACAGGAGGAAACAGAAGGCAGACAAGGACAGAGACAGGAGGAAACAGAAGGCAGACAAGGACAGAGACAGGAGGAAACAGAAGGCAGACAAGGACAGAGACAGGAGGAAACAGAAGGCAGACAAGGACAGAGACAGGAGGAAACAGAAGGCAGACAAGGACAGAGACAGGAGGAAACAGAAGGACAGACAAGAACAGAGACAGGAGTAAACAGAAGGCAGGCAAGGACAGAGACAGGAGGAAACAGAAGGCAGACAAGGACAGAGACAGGAGGAAACAGAAGGACAGACAAGGAGAGATAGAAAAAACAGAACAGGTTCAGAGACAGGAGAGAGACAGGAACACAAATGGAGAATCTGAGCATGAACTCTTTCCCGTCTTCTCTCAGCATGGGGCTAGACTAGACGACACCAGCCACCAGCTGACAACCTCTGTGTTACAATGAACAGTAATGACTGAATCAATTGTCCCAAATGGCACCCCTATTCCCTACTTTTGGGATGCAGTCAAGGACACGGCGAGGGGAGAAGGCACTAGGCAGTTATTGCAATCAAGTCACGTTGTTGGAAGATAATCTTATGGAACGCAGTCATTGATTGTAATCAATGCAATTGGATGGCATGCAGTATTACTATTATTAATACACCAAACATTAAGCGGTAAGATAAGACATCCAGAGAGAGAAAGAGGAGGTTTAGGCCTCAACCACATAAAGGGAAATACATTCAAATTGTCATTTATTTACAGTGCTATTCTTCTGGATTGTGATGATTTAATATTTGTTAGCAAAGTTTGGTGTATTTCTAATTTGATTTGTAAAACTTGGGGCTTTGGACCTGAAAGCAAGCAATTGATTAATGACTCCATTGAAATGTCATACGAAAGACCAAAAGATACAGTACGAGAAATCACTCAAAACAACAGGACGGCATGGGCAAGTCTGACAAGCCATCCATTACATTATCATGGATAATACAACTTTATAGTTTGTTTTAGACTCAAATAGCATTTCAAACACAGCACTTCAAGCACTTTTGAAAAGGGCTTCTTGGCTATGCTTTGCAAGACTGTTCCAAGCAATCTCTCTATATATCTGAATGCTACTTAAATAATTCACATTTTTTTCAGCCTTGTCCCAGATCTGTTTGTGCTTTCTTGTCACGCATTCACCATAGGAGTGAATGCAAGACAACACAAACAGATCTGAGTCCAGGCTAAGCTCAGCAAAACATTCCCACTGGCCTATTAGCCTGTATGTGTGACATGGATACATGAGCATTACCGTGGTGTAACGTGTGTTCAGTTGCTCTAAATATTTTTCCACATCCCATGCCTGCTGTCAAATGTGTAGAGAACACACAGATTGCACATCCCATGCCTGCTGTCAAATGTGTAGAGAACGCACAGATTCCCAAAACAAACAAGCTATGGCCTCTTGAGCTTTGTCACAAATTATCTGAGACAGATGTTACAGATGTTTCGGTATGAAACAACGGCATGTGCTGGAATTAGCTTAATTACCATCAGATTTGTTTGTAGCATACTTTTTTTTTTTTTTTATACTTAATTTGATATGAAAACTCGGGTTGTCTGAATGTATAATTGTTCAAACAACATGTATTTCAATGTAACCTACATTAGCTCATTTCATTACCTGAACCGAACACTGCAGTACAACCTCGTTTGAACCATGTACAGTACATACTGTATCTGGTTCCCGTATCGGTACCAACACCAAACAGCTGCACCGTGGCTAGAGAAAATGCTACCGCTAATGGCCTCTACACACAATTGAAGGTCATTTCCGCCCCTCTTCAACATCATATTCATCATCTCCAACACCTTAACGTACGTACATACTGTACCAGCACAGTAAAGGCTCTACGGTAAAAAGCATAAGTAATGCACGCCCGAAAAATGTTGGAGAGGTGCTGCCTGACGGAATACATCAAAATAGTCGCACACTCTATATACAGTATGCTACCAATAATGAAATAGGTAAACACATGAGTAAAGGCTCCCTGGTGACACCAATAGACGTATCCATTGATGAAGGAAGAGGGATCGACGTGACAAGTGACGTGATGAAGGAAGACGTTGCTCTGAGAAAATTAAGCTAATTGATTACTCACTTTATACTGTATGTACACACTGTATTCTCGATATAACTCATCCATATAAATACTGCTGCACATACCTTTCTCCCACTTATATATTGTCCGTACTGTCTTTACACACCACTTATTCACATTCTGGACTCTGACATTGCTCGTTCAGTACTGTACCGTTAGACATACTGCACTGCTGGAGCTAGAAACACAATCATTTCGCTGCACCTGCTTTAACATCTGCTAATCTGTGTACTGACTGTCTTGATTTGATACACCAGAGATGTTGGTAGCTAGGTATTTAGAGCGAGATGGAACACCACTAATCCTCCTAATCCAATCCGCTTTGTGTCAAAAAGCAACAGATCTTGTAAATGTATACGCTTTGGGGAGAGTAAATACAATTCAGTCTGTGGGATACTGAGTGGCAATGTGCTGCTGGACTTCCCATGAAATAGGAAAAGTTGGAAAACTATGTTTTACAGAATAGTATCGCACAGTGTTATACAAGCTCATCTCAATGACCATACTTTTTATTGCACAGTGTACAAACTTCTGACTTGAGCTGAAATTGTAGGCCCACTTATGCACTTTGAATACATCATTTACATGAAAAACAGGAAACCTTTTACTGTGCTTGAAATTCCAACTAACATCCCAGCTAGCACATTTGGTTCCTTTTGAAGTTGAGGGAACGTACGTTTTTGGTTTCGCATTGTTTCTGTACCTGTAAAACATAACTTTTTAAAAACGTTCTGGGAACATACATTTTATGTTGCAGGGAGGCTCTGAGAACATTTTACTATGGTACCGAGTGGTCCAGCGGTCTAAGGCACAGCATCTCAGTGCTAGAAGCGTCACTACAGAGCGGGTTTGATTCCGGGCTGTATAACAACCGGCTATGATAGGGAGTCCCATAGGGCGGCGCACAATTGGCCCAGTGCGTCCGGGTTTGTCCGGGGCTGCTTTATATGGCTCATCTCACTCTAGCAGGCCGGGCGTCTGCATGCTGACCTCTGTTGTCAGATCAAGACATAATAAATGTATTGGTTATTTGAAGGTAATTAAAGTTATGTTCTTGAATTCTTCTGTGAAGGCTAAGAAACAAGGTTCTTCAGTGAGAATTTCAGTACTTCAGTATAATGTTTCTTTCCTCATGGTTCTATTTAGCCATGTTCTCAAATTGTTCCTTAGAACGTTAAGAAAAAAAAAAAAAAAATTAAGAATTTTATTTAAAACATATACACATATACAGAATTGTATTTAAAACTCTCTCTATCCTCTATCTTGTAGTGTGTTTAGTTGTTGGCCAACAAATGGTCACACCTGATCTTTCCTTTGAAATGGAGTCTGTTTGAGTTGACTAAAATGAACAAAAAAAAACATGGCATGCTAGTTCCATCCTGGTGCCGCAGCTAATTGGATGTAAAACACAAGATCATACACAATAAAAAACATGATTAATGCCAAAGCAAATTAATTTCCATGTGTCCTGTCTGTGCTTGGAGTTCAAAACACTTTACCTAACCTAGCAGTGTTATTAAAAGTCTTATCGAAACACGTTCTCAGAACATTATTTAAGTAGAACCATGAGGACTTGGAGACGTTATGCTGAAGTACTAAAATTCCCACAACTATTTGAGAACATTCCCAATGTCAAACCAGTTCCTAAAACATTACCAACATTTTAATAAAATGTAACCATGTTTGAACTTTTAGGAAACATTCTGTTAATGTAATGAAATACCAATAAATTAATATTTTTCTGTCAGGTTCCTTAAACATGCTGAGAATGTTCCAAAGCCAAGCAACTATCCTGCACCATTCCCAGAAAGTTGTGGTAAGGTTGTATGCAAAATAACCATAGGAAAAACACGCTCTCACCAGTTCTCAGAACGTTATGTGCTAGCTGGGATGATTTCATCAGGGATTGTTTTGTGTGAGCAAATAGAAATGACTGTTAAAATTGGAATTTGAAAACAGTGTCGGCTAGCCAAACCAATCATTCCAGAGTCAACATGGATAATCAAGTCATCGTTGATTTGTTGTTACATCACAAATGTAAATTCAAACTTCTATTATTTGCTTTTTAAAATCCAAGTAGAGACACACTGGGTGAGGTAATGCTAGACCAAAGTTTGTCCCATACAATTCAGACCTCGAAGGTAGTTTAATCAAACTGATTTCAGCAGTGTAGACCCGTATTCACGTTAAATTGTAACTTCTACCACAAAAAGTTATACTAATATTGTTGGAGTTTTATGGCTTCATATATTAGTAATACCCATCTGTACGGTAATATATCAAATTCACGTTCAGTACATGCCACCCATCACAAGAGTTAGAAACACTGCTTGGGGGCAAGTTTGAATAAATTATGTATATAATCGTTTATATGCCATGCACCGTTCTGCCATGGGCGCTGACTACCTCTTCAACTCTCCTCTCAAAGTCAAGCTCAGGTCAGTGTTTTTCACTCCTGGTCTTGGACAGCTTTTGTCCCAGCCCACCACTAACACACCTGATTCATTTCACTCAAGGTCTTAATTAGATTAATTGATTAGATTAATTAAATCCAATGTAAAGCGCTGGGCCGTGCAGGCTTTTGTCCCGGCCTGAAGACAAAACAGATGATGTCAAATAAATGAAATGAGAACAATGATTATATTTCTACGGGATCAATACATCGTGTTGTTTTATCCTGCCAGCAGCACCCGTACTAGTCGTGACGTTTTATCCTGCCAGCAGCAGCCGAACTAGTCGTGACGTTTTATCCTGCCA
This sequence comes from Thymallus thymallus, assembly GCA_023634145.1. Classification (NCBI taxonomy): domain Eukaryota; kingdom Metazoa; phylum Chordata; class Actinopteri; order Salmoniformes; family Salmonidae; genus Thymallus; species Thymallus thymallus. The sequence continues at coordinate 15,117,998 of CM042424.1, forward strand.
GCAGCAGCCGTACTAGTCGTGTTGTTTTATCCTGCCAACAGCAGCCGTTCTAGTCATGTTGTTTTATCCTGCCAGCAGCAGCCGTACTAGTCGTGATGTTTTATCCTGCCAGCAGCAGCCGTACTAGTCGTGTTGTTTTATCCTGGCAGCAGCAGCCGTACTAGTCGTGATGTTTTATCCTGGCAGCAGTAGCCGTACTAGTCGTGTTGTTTTATCCTGCCAGCAGCAGCCGTACTAGTCATGACGTTTTATCCTGCCAGCAGCAGCCGTACTAGTCGTGTTGTTTTATCCTGCCAGCAGTAGCCGTACTAGTCGTGTTGTTTTATCCTGCCAGCAGCAGCCGTACTAGTCGTGTTGTTTTATCCTGCCAGCAGCAGCCGTACTAGTCGTGTTGTTTTATCCTGCCAGCAGCAGCCGTACTAGTCGTGTTGTTTTATCCTGCCAGCAGCAGCCGTACTAGTCGTGATGTTTTATCCTGCCAGCAGCAGCCGTACTAGTCGTGATGTTTTATCCTGCCAGCAGCAGCCGTACTAGTCGTGTTGTTTTATCCTGGCAGCAGCAGCCGTACTAGTCGTGATGTTTTATCCTGGCAGCAGCACCACTACCTGCTTCCTGTTTGTCACCTAGTCTAGAGACTTCAAAGCAGGTTATTTGGCGCTTGGGTGCAGGGTTATCCTCTTTTCATTTTCCCCAAAGACCTTTCAGGACTTCTACAAAACATGGTGAAGTGTTATAAATGTTTTATTTTTACTAAATAATGACCCATAGCAACAGTGCAGTTAGGGACATTTTCTGAAAGGGAATCGCATTTCAGTTTTTTAGGCACGTACTTCGACATTTCCCCACAGAGAGAGAAAGAGAACTCAGTTCTTTGTTTGGTCGCTTAAATCTCCATGTTTTAGAAGAGTGAGGGAAGACCTCATGTCCTTGACACAGACACAAGTGTGAGTCATTTAGAACACACAGACAGCTACCGTTTGGACCAAATCCACTCTCAAAATGTTTTGCAACAAAAACGGAAGTTTGTTATTGGGCAAGTCCGTTTGGTTCCTTATGAACACAACCCAGCTATGGCAATATGGAGTTGGCAACTGACTTCAACTTCTGGCAATAAAAGTTACCCAGTGACTTTAAACCTGCGTTCCATGTTTTGGAGGTTACATTTACAATGCAAGCGGAGCCGTCCCTGTGATCTGTTATGGAGCAAAACATCAAGGAGTTTGTCACGGTGTGAGGCGTACAGATGCAGGATCTGAATTTGAACGTTTAGCCTATAAAGTTGCTTGACCAGTGGTTAGGCTATTAGCTGGTCAAAATGAGGCTACATGAAAAGTGGAGTAACCTCTCAGCAACACAAGAGTCTAGTAGTGGTTTTATCTTTATATGTATGAGTCATGACAGGGGAAGATGCATCACTCCTTTCATCAGTAGCCTTCTAATCCCTGCACTCTGTACTTTATGGGGGAAAGACAGGGGAGGGGGGAGAGAGAGAGAGAGAGTGAGAGAGAGGCAGAGAGAGAGAGAGAGAGACGAATTTGAATTGAATTGAATTGAGAGAGAGAGAGAGAGAGAGAGAGAGAGAGAGAGTGAGAGAGAGAGAGGCAGAGAGAGAGAGAGAGACAAATTTGAATTGAATTGAATTGAGAGAGAGAGAGAGAGAGAGAGAGAGAGAGAGAGAGAGAGAGAGAGAGAGAGAGAGAGAGAGAGAGAGAGAGAGAGCAGAGAGAGAGAGAGAGAGAGAGAGAGAGAGAGAGAGAGAGACGGTTTTCTGGGTGCCATAGTGTATCGGCGTCCTCCCTTTCTCTCCCCTCCTAAATCAGAGAAGCATGTTGGAGCTAGCACAAAGGGAGGCGGGGTTTAGCTCCTGATTGCTTTCCCCTCCCACGGACAGACAAATATCCCTACTTATTGGGTGCTTTTGTATATTAAAGAATGTCTCGAGTGTCCTGAAGAAGACCAGAAATAGTACTATTCTTCTGGTAATAATCCTTCACCGGCAATATGTCTAGATTGCAACGGATCAAGTAGAACTCTGTAGATTAGAACAACAGGAGATTTCAAATGCCATTCCTCTAAGGAATAAGCTCGGTCTGTCTGGACTTGAGTTCTGTTATAATTGATTTGCTTAGCTGACGTCCTTATCCGGCGTAACTTACACTCAGCATGTTTCCCTTCTCCACTGATGAATGCTCATTGAGTGTGCAGGTTAAGCACTGGGTTATAGCGTAATAGTCAGTGTCCCTTTTGGCAGATTAAACTGGGACTTTTTGTTATACCTCAGCCTGCTACCCTGTGCACTGCTCTGTTGCCAAAAACAGCGCCCTCAGGTAAGTACCAGGATTTATGGGAGCATAATGTAACGTCCTAGCTGCAGGCTCATTGGACCACAGCTCATCTCAGGATCTGTCCGAACCAATCAAGACACTTCTTTCGACTAGTAGGAAGTAATCGACCTGCTCTCAATGGTCATCACCCAGATTCCCCCTTAATCTGTGTAGACACAGTAAACTACAGTATGTGATCCTTTAAATATCTGGTATAACTGAAGTAAATAATTGGCCTAGTTAACTCTGGCATAGATGTAACCCCTCAAGCCATACAATTCCAACAAATATATTTGCAGTGTTTCATCGATACATTCCAAATAAGCATTCCTTGTCCGAGGGCCTCATTTGGTCCCATCAAAAACAATATGCACGCTTGGCTAAAGCCCAGTTTGGTTCCATTTGGGTCACTTCTTCGGTCTTCATATGCACGACTGGATTATGACAGGGGTTACAGCAAGCCTGGAGGTTGTCCTGAGTCTGTCTGTCTGTCTGTCTGTCTGTCTGTCTGTCTGTCTGTCTGTCTGTCTGTCTGTCTGTCTGTCTGTCTGTCTGCCTACAGGGCCAAGGTACTTTAATGTTCTCCATTCCCTCGGTCTCTCTGACAAACAGACCCAAATGCAGACCATGCAAACTGGGTTAAAAAACGTATTTGTTTTTTGTTTTCTTTCAAATTCTTCAGCTGCGTTTGATTGAGTTTGTCTGGTGCAATGAATCTAATGGAATGGCCCCAATAGTGCAAAACTCACTCATCTGGTACCTCAGTCTCTCAGTCCCTCAGTCCCTCAGTCTCTCAGTCCCTCAGTCCCTCAGTCCCTCAGTCGCTCAGTCTCTCAGTCCCTCAGTCTCTCAGTCTCTCAGTCCCTCAGTCCCTCAGTCCCTCAGTCCCTCAGTCCCTCAGTCCCTCAGTCTCTCAGTCCCTCAGTCTCTCAGTCCCTCAGTCCCTCAGTCTCTCAGTCTCTCAGTCTCTCAGTCTCTCAGTCCCTCAGTCCCTCAGTCCCTCAGTCTCTCAGTCCCTCAGTCCCTCAGTCCCTCAGTCTCTCAGTCCCTCAGTCCCTCAGTCCCTCAGTCCCTCAGTCCCTCAGTCCCTCAGTCCCTCAGTCCCTCAGTCCCTCAGTCTCTCAGTCCCTCAGTCCCTCAGTCCCTCAGTCTCTCAGTCCCTCAGTCCCTCAGTCCCTCAGTCCCTCAGTCTCTCAGTCCCTCAGTCCCTCAGTCCCTCAGTCTCTCTGTCTCTCAGTCTTCCAGTCTCTCGGACAGACAGACAGATACCAGCACAGACAGTGCAGTCTCCGACATTTCAGTCTGAGAGATCAACATGCCGCTCACATCTCTCTCACACCACCGGGGGCCAAAAGAGTTTAAAGGCGCTTTCAGCGGATCTCATTTAGAGCCCATTCATCTGGATCAAGTTGTCGGAGCTTGGCTCGTCCACCCGCGCTCCAGAGTAGACTAGAGATGGAGATGATGAAGACAATGAGATACACTAAATAAACTCTCTCAGACTCGGACTCCTTCTTTCCAGGCTTAAAACTTCACATAAAAACTTCCAAAAAATGTGGAGGAGCTGCACTGCTGATGTGAGAGAGCTAAGAAACTATTGTATTTTGTAAACCCAACCAAAAGGTTTCTAGATCTGTAGTTTCACTTAACACTAGAAGCGCTACAGCAGTCATTTTGAGTCTTGCTCCTCTCCGTTCTTGACTTTTCCTAAATAGGTCTGTTGGGATCTTAATATCACAAACTGAACTGGAGTTAGAACCAGTTTAAGGAGAGCGTGCCATTTTCCCATCGTTGCCCCTCCTTCTCCGAACAGTTGAAAGTGCAGTGATCAGCTGATATTCCCCCGATAACTGCCTCAAAACTGGACATAAACTATACCTAAACAAATTTCACACGTATAAAAACAGATGAAATAAATGAAGAGAAGTTTGATGGGGAGAAAGGGGGCGAATGGGTGAGCTGATGAGTAAGGGGAAGAGAACGATGCATAATTCTGTAGTCACCGATAGCAATAGAAGAACTCGAGTCATTCTATTATCTTGATCTGTTCTAATAGAATCTTAGTTTTTTATAATTTTTTATTTAACCTTTAATTAACTTGGCAAGTCAGTTAAGAACAAATTCTTATTTACAATGACGGCCTACACTGGCAAAACCCGGACGGGCCAATTGTGCGCCGCCCTATGGGACTCCCAATCACGGGCCGCTTGTGATACAGCTTGGAATCGAACCAGGGTGTCTGTAGTGATGCCTCTAGCATTGAGATGCAGTGAATTAGACCACTGCGCCACACGGACCCCCCCTTAAAATGGTATGTACCCCTATAACAGTCCACCTAATCAAAGCAGTCGTATCAGTCTACTCTGGCCTACTACACAGTGAGAGTGTGTGTAATTGTACATGTAAAATGGCTTTCTGGGAAAAGAGCCACATAAGGCATCCGGTGAGTGAGTGTCGGAGAATGTGTTGATGAGGTGTGTGGAACTTTACATTATCAAGGGGAGAAATTTCACCATGGACAATTTCTTAACTTCATTGTCATTGGCTGGCACCATGAACAAGGTAAGATGGGGGCTCACCTGAGCAGCCGTTGTGCTCCACAACGACAAGACCACTGGGACACAATAAAGAGAGAGAGAGCCGGAGATTATTACTCACTACAACCCAAAAAAAGGTACGTCAAAGTGCATCAAGCAAGTGAAAGTTACACAGATTCGTTTGGACGAGGGATAACGGCTAAATTAAATCCAACTGATGACATTGCGTGAAGAAGCACACAATGTAAGCATGAGCTGACAATAACGGACTGTTTTTGACATAGTCATTATAATGACTTTATTGCTTTTGTTCTGATTTTCACTATTTCTCAACGCCACTTGGCGCTTATAAGGATGTTTAGGCTGCTGATGTTTTCATCATCTTGGTGGTTTGAGCTATTTATTTTATTTTGTTATTCCAACACACATGCTTTCTGTTTCATAGCTGTGACAAAGGCACCCCACTAAGACAATTTACTGAACATTTGAATTTGGGTTTTTTGTTTTTACATATAGCCCACAGTAACAAACTACAATAAAACTACACTAAAATCGTATTCTGTTACCCAAAGCCTTCATAAACACAACCAACGTATTATTTTTGCAATAGCATATATGCAATGTATTAATTACACTGTTGTAGTCATTAGCTTGAAGGGCCAGAGGTCCTAATGTTAAAGGTTCAATGCAGCCATTTTTATCTAATGGGAGGGATATGTAACCTGGAAACGAGCTGCTATTGGCAGAGAGGTTTGGAACTCTCTTTGTTATTGGTCTATTAACTTTAAAACCGCCTGGTGACGTCACCAGGCAGGCCAAAATTCCACCCATTCAAAACAAGCTGAAATTGCAGGTGGTCTTTTCAAACAGCTCTTATTCTTAAAGGGTATTATCATACTTTTTTCACAATTTCACAGTATTATTCCAACCTCATAGTGTGGAAATAATCTAAAATACAGGAATAACTAATTTTGGACTGCAATGCCCTTTTATAACATAACCCTATAAACAATTACATGATTTACTGCTTAATTATTTAATCATTTTTATTTTCAAATGTTTTCTTAAAACTTCTTAAAGCATTGTTTGTTATGGGCTTGTAAGTAAACATTTCACTGTAAGGTCTACACCTGTTGTATTGATGGTTAAGGGCTTGTAGGTAAACATTTCACTGTAAGGTCTACACCTGTTGTATTGTTGGTTAAGGGCTTGTAGGTAAACATTTCACTGTAAGGTCTACACCTGTTGTATTGTTGGTTAAGGGCTTGTTAGTAAGCGTTTCACTGTAAGGTCTACACCTGTTGTATTGTTGGTTAAGGTCTTGTAGGTAAGCGTTTCACTGTAAGGTCTACACCTGTTGTATTGTTGGTTAAGGTCTTGTTAGTAAGCGTTTCACTGTAAGGTCTACACCTGTTGTATTGTTGGTTAAGGGCTTGTAGGTAAACGTTTCACTGTAAGGTCTACACCTGTTGTATTGTTGGTTAAGGTCTTGTAGGTAAGCGTTTCACTGTAAGGTCTACACCTGTTGTATTGTTGGTTAAGGTCTTGTTAGTAAGCGTTTCACTGTAAGGTCTACACCTGTTGTATTGTTGGTTAAGGGCTTGTAGGTAAACGTTTCACTGTAAGGTCTACACCTGTTGTATTGTTGGTTAAGGTCTTGTTAGTAAGCGTTTCACTGTAAGGTCTACACCTGTTGTATTGTTGGTTAAGGGCTTGTAGGTAAACATTTCACTGTAAGGTCTACACCTGTTGTATTTGGCGCATGTGACAAATAAAATTAGATTTGATTGGATTTTATTTGAAGTAGCTCTAATCCAGTGAATGCAGCCAGTTAAATGTTTATCTCAATCAATAATGTGTGAGTGCGGAGGTCAAAGCCAGGTTAAAGGTCTTCCTCTATCCTACATTATGAAGAGAAATCAATGCAGAGTCAGTATTTTGAGTCTGTGTCCCAGGTCATCCATACAGTCCTATGTATCATTCCTAAACCCCCTTAATGTTGTTAAAGCGAACCAGATTATAATCTCTTCAACGCCCTAATGCATTCTGTTCCGGGGGCCGTAATGACGGTCTCAGAGTAGGAATGCTCATCTTGGATCAGGTCCCTCCTGTCCATGTAATCTGATTCATTGTGATCTAAAAAGCTAAACGGATCCTAGATCAGAACTCCTACTCTGAGATGCTTGATACATACGCCCCCAATCTCTAGGTGGATATGAGAACGCCATGTAAGGCATATACACATACAATTTATGAACGGAGCTCCATGGAAACGTCTATTCTCTGTTATAAAACGGGTTCAGAGAACTCTGCTATCTGATAGGCTGAAATGGGGTTCCATAATTTCCTGTTATCCACAATGCATATTGAAGTAGAGCCAGTCCTGTCTAAATATCAATGACCAAAAACAAAAAAAACATTGCGGACCAATTTATTTACCTTTGAATCCTTAACCAGTTAGTAACAAACTTCAATGACAGTTATCTTGAAATTAAAAGATTAATCTAACATTACCACCCCAATAACATCAACAAAAAATATGTGTTATATATTGTAAAATGTCACATAATCGAATAATTTGCAAGACGACAGTCGAGAAAAAAATCTAGGAAAATCTGTGAGCAAAAACCTCTGTACAGCCCACACAGAAGCCTCCTTGTAAAAACAAGGCGGTTCAACTACCAAGACAGGAGCTTTGGGAGACCGACCTACTGCACTCCACGGGCGAAATAGGGGGGAAAGAGTCCCAAAGACTCACAAACAGGGTCAGGGACACCCACATCCCCCCTCACCTCCCACCACACTCCCTCCCTCAGCTGTGGGAAAATACTTGAGATGTCAGAGGAGCACAACCTCCCTCCCTCTGGCCCAGGAAGGACAGTATCAGCCAAGACAATAAACATGCCTCAGAGCATCAGGTTAAGAATGGAGTCTTAGCCTCCGAACTAAAGGGAAAATCACTGGGAGGCTGGAGAGTCCAAGGGTGAATCTCAGTAGTCTTTGCCTGATTCCTCTTTATCGCATTGCCTCCTTCTCAAAACACATTGGAGGAGAAGGTCAGATGGGAGGGACTAAGGATCTTCTCCTCCAATAGGGTTTGATGATGCAAGGAGAGAGAATCATTAGCCTAGGAGGCAGGATAGCGGATAGAGTGTTGGCCCGGAACCAAAAGGTCGCTTGTTCCAATACCCAAGGCGACAAGGAGAAAAACCTGTTGATGTGTCCTTGAGCAAGGCACTTAACCCTAATTTGCTCCAGGGTCTGACCCTGTAGGTAGGCTGTCATTGTAAATAAAAATGTGTTCTTAACTGACTTGCCTAGTTAAATTAAAAAATATGAGGTAATGCTTTTCAGATTCACCCCAGTGTGCCAGCAGTGTCTTTCCTATCAGTACAGAAGAGCTGTCTATGGATGACTAGCAGAAGAAAACAGAACCTGACCCACTCTAAGAAGAAGAGATATTCAACAATGTCCAGATTGGTGGCGCCATCAATATATATAAAAATTAAAAAGAATGTTGTTTAGCAGCTTCAAATAATTGTATGATTTATAAAACCCAATATTACGTGGAAGTGGTAGGCCTACAGCTCTTTTTTTTCAAAATGTCTCTGTGAGAAGTCATCACATATCACTTAGGATGGCACACACAAGCGATAGGGAGGTAAGGCATCGATATTCATTATTAGTAGCTAAACCCTATTGAAGACGAAGTAGCTAATCCCTATTGAAGACGTTAAAGTAGCTAATCCCTATTGAAGACGAAGTAGCTAATCCCTATTGAAGACGTTAAAGTAGCTAATCCCTATTGAAGACGAAGTAGCTAATCCCTATTGAAGACGAAGTAGCTAATCCCTATTGAAGACGTTAAAGTAGCTAATCCCTATTGAAGACGAAGTAGCTAATCCCTATTGAAGACAAAGTAGCTAATCCCTATTGCGCACAGCAGCAGATATCGACTTCACCATCTTCATTAACTAGAATGAACGCCAGCTGCCCAAACTTCACCGGGAAAGACCTCAACATCTACAATCAAAGCTCCTTCTCGCTCACTTTAACTGCAGCGTGATATATAAGAAGGGTTGAGGTGGTATTCATGAAGCCCATGACTTGGCAGTGATGCTAGCGTGTACAGCTCACAGCAGTCATATGGAATTATGGTATATGGCACTGTGTCTTTGAGAAAGGGGGGGTGGGCGAGAGGCGTGGGCGAACCTGTTCACCTCATCACGCGGTTTAATATGTTACAATAAGCAGTCATTACGTGGTGCTATTTTCTTGCAGGCTAAACCACCGTGTCAGCAAGATCTAAATGGAATTCCTTTTGCAAGGGTGGGCGTTTAGATAAGACTATAAATAATGAATTTCATTAGGATGAAATGAGAGAGAAAGAAGAGAGGAGAGAGGGAGAATAGAAGGAGAGAAACATGAGATACAGGCCCGGCTTCATCAGCGTGCGGAGCAGGGAGAAGAACGAGACCTGGGTTCAAATACGGGTTTTTTCTAATCAAATACTTCAGCTGCGCTTGATTAAGCTTGTCTGGCGCAATGGGGACCAAGGGTGTAGTCCCGAAAGTGCAAACCCTGCCCACCTGGCACTCCAGGTCAGGCTCAATCAACATTCTCAACGTATTTGAAAGAAAACAATTTGAACCCAGGTCTGCTTAGAGGCATCTCCTTCTCTGGTCTGACTCTCTGGGCCCAAGATGAAGGGGTGAGAGGAGAAAATAAAAGACAATTCCTCAGTAGGGTCCTTATTATTCCCTCTGGTAAATAAGGGGCAGTCTTGGATTTAAATTCCTTCCAAATATAATTTGGCAGTGGTTCTAGAACAGAAGCAATGTTTTTGAATTAGTTTTCATTTTCTTAAGTCTCTCGGCATTAGGAGAATGAAGTCAAACGGCTCTCAGGAGAAATGCCTTGACTTCACAAACTGTCTAGCCACCACAGTTGAGTAAGTTAACAGATTTTCTTGCAAAGTCACCGTCTTTAGCCTTCTTCTCACTTGTTCGTCATAGGTTCCATTATGTACGGTATTATGTACGGTCACGGGTTGTGACTTTGGGGAAGGGGAGCGCTTGTTTAGGTTTTTATGGGTTTTTATACGGCGGCACCATCTTCCATCCATGACAAAGGATGCGCTGCAATCGAGAACACAACGCACTCGCAAGTCCTATTCCCGCCTCCGTCCCGCTCCCGCCCGTTACCAGGGTTACAGGATGTCGTTGTTGACTCGACTCCTAGGAGCTCGTCAGTCCAGCGGAGCACTTGGTAGCCCAAACGGAAGTCTCTAAAACCTTCTTTAGAGCACAACGGGGCCAAGTAAGCAACTTCCATTGTGTTCCATCTGTCATGGATTGAGACAAAATGTTTGGAGGAGAGTCCAAACGCCATAATGTGGCACTATATCTGTCAGTTTGACTTTTAACTCTCTACAAGATTTTCGTTTCCAGCTATGCCACACTTCACCATGCCAGTCCAAAATGTTTCTGTAAAATACATTTTATCTAATGAAATATTACACTGCCTAGGGATATGAATTGTGTCTCAATTAGAGAAGTTAAAACAAAGTTATATTAAAGTGTTTCAGGCTTAAACTGCCAGGCCTCTGCACCTCTTACTCAACCAATGAGCAGCAATGTTGACGGCAACATTCTAACAGTCTAATAAACACATGTAATATATGCTACAGTATCTGAAAATGATACTTCGATTGTGTTTAGAATACAAAAAGATCTATATTTCAAAGAACACAATAGCATTTTCATTACTTTATGTTACTGTTACTGTAGGTAATGTGTTGCCTAAAGTCATATAAATGATTATCCCTCCTAAATCAGGGACATGACCTACCTGCTCTAGTCTTCATGATCTGGGGAGGTATTATATTGAATGTTGAATTATATAGCAATGCATCATCTCTAAGAGCTAACTAAATTCTCTGTGATGGATCACATTGAAGTCAAAGAAGGAAATGAGAATGTGTACTTAGATGTTTAAGTGCTCAATTTGTAATCCAGAGTTCTCATGTCTCAGTAGAGCAATGACACATACACTTTGTTGTTGTTCTGGAGTCTACGAGGCATTTCATCCAATTAAAACAGTATTGAAGCACACAAAAAAAAAGCTCAGAAATCCCATCAGTACTTTTTAAGGGTTCATCATGTCTAACATATTTGCCATGATAAGAGAGAAAAAGCTATGTATTCGTGGCAGATCTCTCACAAGGCTGGACCCACACATTGAATTAGTCACAGCAAAGGAGTTTTCTCATTACCTACATGTATCTGTTTACTGACAAACCTTCGTTTAGACTGCCGACAAGATTGCATCCTCTGAGTTTCAGGTAATGGCTCTGGGAGTCTAATGATTTTCACAATCTCTAGGACGGATTGGCAATTAGCAAGGTCATTGGCTACATATTTGGCATTTGAACATGAAGCAGCGCTTCTAAGACCACGGCCTGTGGCCCTGTAGCAAGTCACAATTCAACATTAGGTGTTGCCCTGAGGTTCTTATGGACTCATTCAGTAAAACTAAAGCCACTGACTGCGTCTCTCACTCCATCCCAGACTTTACGGTCGTCTGTCCGTTCCAGTAGACCATGAATCCATTTACCTTGGCCACTTGAACTTTACGTATCGCTTTGAGGGATAATATACGCCAGTGCTTCGACTGATGTATAGGGTAGATTGAAAGTTGAGCATGTCGTCGTCGGCGTTTTAGAGTGCCAGGGTGTACTTGACAGTTTGTCGCTTTGCACTTAAGCAATGATTAATAATGTTCTGAACATGAATTGTATATGAAAACAATACCCCATATCCTCTCTGGTGAAAGTTGTGTCGTCTACAGTATTTGACCCTTAAGTTAGCATAATCGCAGTTACGGCAAACAATTACGTTTACATAAGAACAATTCTTTGCAAAGTATGCTACAATATTTGTAGTTGTTTAGAAAATGTATACCAACTGATTTTTAGCTTTGACAAGCATTATAACAAATTTGCAAAGGCTAAATAATTCCACATAGGCCAAAGATGTACATTATTTCCATCTTGAATGCACCAGAAAATTGCAAGATTGAGGATTTGCCAGCACTCTAATTGCTTCCGCATGCATTACAATTAAATTGCTGCTACATTGAACAAATTGGAAGTACAGAGAGGCCAAACTTTCTTCAGGGGAGTGAAGGAGGGGGCAGGGTTGAGGGGGAAGGGGGAGACTTGAGCACACTGTAAGCATAGGGTACTGTATCATCTGAGTGTGTTGATGGAAAGCTGGAAAAGTAACACAGGGCCCATTGGGAGCGTCATTACACGGCAGAAACAAATCGGCCCGAAGATTTTCCTCAACTTAACTCTCCGGGAGATTTGTGACTTGGCCTTGACATGAACAGATACGAGATTGTCAATAAACAGACACAGTATTCATCAAGGACCTTGAGCCTCAACACTTCAAAAGCAGAGAGAAGAGACGCTGTGTTACACTCTCTGGGTTGTTTCTAGGGCTTTGCCAGATTGATTCGCTTCACTGATTTTTTTGATACATTTGCTTTATTCCTCTGGTGCACTATACCTACAACACATAAAAACTATTAAATGTTTTTGTAACTCTGAGGCACACACACACACACACACACACGTGGCTCCTGTTGGGATGTGACGGGGTCAGTTGAGGTCACTGGGGATGTTTCCTGTGTGTTCTGCCACAAGGTGTGTGAGATGGAGATGGGCCCGGCATACTGCCTGGTTGCTTACTGGCTGCTGCCGCTGGGACTGTGAAGAACATATGGCTATCTCCACAGTCCCTGGCTGTTCTTCAATAGTCCATCCTTGATTCCTTGATTCCTTGTTTCCTATCATGCAGTCCTTTCTCCCCTCGTCTTCTGGACATTTCCGAGGGATTCGTAGGGAGGATTTGAGGACCTTACAAGTCGTGTTTTCTCTTTTTGAATCCTCTCCTCGCTTCCCACTGTTTTGAGAAAGTGTGGTCGGAGAGTACGGGAAAATAGGACTCAAGGGAATATTTACAAAGAACCCCAGAGTTGGTGGGAAGAGGGGTGGACCCTTCTCTCCTGGGTGACTCGGCCTTGCTGGGAAAGGTACAGTTACTAACAGAGACACTGTTGTGGAATTCTCCCCAATATCAAACCAGGACAAGGCTTTCAAGGCCACCCAGAGAGATAAAGCAGCCTTAATTATCCAGTAGACAGTTCTCCTCCAAATGACACATTGAAAAAAGGGGACTTTAATAGGAAGTCCTTTTAAGCAGCTGGTTAAATGGGAAATGTCCTATAAAAAAAAACATACATTTTCTTCCACGTCGTCTTGACTGACGAATTTGTTGTCCATGTATTTAAATTCAATTAGAGACAGGTTTGACATCGGAGACAAAGAGAGTGCTTTTACAGTAGCCATAACACCTGTACATACATCATGACTGATCCTCTCTCATACACAGAGAACAAATCAATACTTTTGTGAACGTTACGAAATCCGCGGTGAATTTTTGAAATATGTGCTCTGTCAAAATTGTACAACCAACAAACAAAACAGATTTTATGTGCCTGCTGTGTATATAATTGTACATTTATGAAAAAAAGAGCATACATTATCGGATTATTTATGGAATCCTCTGATTTCTGCTTGATCTTGTTACTATAATCCAATTTCATTGAAACCTTGTTTCACTGAACCCATAAATGTTCATATTTGTTCCCCCTTAGAATCATCCAACCCACACAAGGTGCACCTTCGTTGTTTCCTACGCAGAAAACAAGGGTTTACAAGGGTTTACAAGGGTTTTTTGAGACAAGAGCAGATTCCAAAAATGGTTATTCTCACAAAAACGTCTGTAAAGTCTGAACGGTTTGAGTGGCAAACTATTGTACCCCATCCACGAAAAAGTTGAGACTGACGAACACTCACGTTTGCTCTATGACGCTGACAATCCATACTGAAGTCGTTAGAAGGTAAGGGGCTCTTCTACGTAGAGGATCATAGGAAATCCCAGGACATAGTGTCTATAATACTGTAAGGGGTTCTTCTACATAGATCATAGTAAATCCCAGGACATAGTGTCTATAATACTGTAATAAGCTCACATAGTTGCTGTCACAAACTCCACGCAGTTGTCACTGACTAGTTGGATATTCATTTTCTACTGAGAAAACAATTTCTGTACTTAAATAATTCTTATGGTTTTAACAGGTTTAGGTTCGGCGGACCTTATATGCTTATTGACATTTGTCAATAATTGATGATTAGTGTATTCAAACGGGTGATAAAAACTATATTGAACGTTAAGTTACACCCTGTATTTATTGCTAAAATATCTGTCCATGTTCTGACTGATTCATCTCTGTTGGACCGTAGCCATAGAGATGAGGTACTCAAATACAGGAAGTATTTATACTTACTACACATTTTGTTGTTTTACAGTATTCATTCTAAATGGATGATATTAGGTTTTTTTCACCCATCTACACACAATGCCCCATAATGACAAAGTGAAAACATGTTTTTAGAAATGTTAACACATTTATTGAAAATGAAATACAGACATATCTCATTTACACCTTTGGCAGCGATGACAGCTGCGAGTCTTTCTGGGTAAGTCTCTAAGAGCTTTCCACACAAGGATTGTGTGGAAAGCCCATTATTCTTTTCAAAATACTTCAAATTGGTTATTGATCATTGCTAGACAACCATTTGCAGGTCTTGCCTTAGATTTACTAGATTTAAACTAGATTTAAGTCAAAACTGGAAAGCAGACTGAACCAGGTTTTCCCTATATCTGTCTGTTCTCCAGCTCCATTCCCTGCCTCAGCATTGTTTATTACCTCTCCTATATCTGTCTGTTCTCCAGCTCCATTCCCTGCCTCAGCATTGTTTATTACCTCTCCTATATCTGTCTGTTCTCCAGCTCCATTCCCTGCCTCAGCATTGTTTATAACCTCTCCTATATCTGTCTGTTCTCCAGCTCCATTCCCTGCCTCAGCATTGTTTATAACCTCTCCTATATCTGTCTGTTCTCCAGCTCCATTCCCTGCCTCAGCATTGTTTATTACCTCTCCTATATCTGTCTGTTCTCCAGCTCCATTCCCTGCCTCAGCATTGTTTATTACCTCCCCTATATCTGTCTGCGAAGTGGTAGGCCACTTAAGCTCACAGAACGGGACCGCCAAGTGCTGACACACGTAGCACGTAAAAATCGTCTGTCCTCGGTTGCAACACTCACTACACAGTTCCAAACTGCCTCTGGAAGCAACGTCAGTACAAGAACTGTTAGTTGGGAACTTCATGAAATGGGTTTCCGTGGCCGAGCAGCCGAACACAAGCCTAAGATCACCATGCACAATGCCAAGCATTGGCTGGAGTGGTGTAAAGCTCGCCGCCATTGGACTCTTAAGCACTGGAAATGTGTTCTCTGGAGTGACAGACGAATCTGGGTTTGACGGCTACCTGCCCCAATGCATAGTGCCATCTGTAAAGTTTGGTGGAGGAGGAATAATGGTCTGGGGCTGTTTTTCATGGTTCAGGCTCCTTAATTCCAGTGAAGGGAAATCTTAATGTTACAGCATACAATGACATTCTAGACGATTCTGTCCTTCAAACTTTGTGGCAACAGTTTGGGGATGCTGTCTTGCACAAAGCGAGGTCCATACAGAAATGGTTTGTCGATATCAGTGTGTAAGAATCTGACTGGCTTGCACAGAGCCCTGACCTCAACCCCATCGAACATCTTTGGGATGAATTGGAACGCCGACCGCGAGTCAGGCCTAATCGCCCAACATCAGTGCCCGACCTCACTAATACTCTTGTGGATGAATGGAAGCAAGTCCCCACAGCAATTTTCCAACATCTAGTGGAAAGCCTTCCCAAAAGAGTGGAGGCTGTTGTAGCAGGAAAGGGGGGACCAACTCCATATTAATGCCCATGATTTTGGAATGAGATGTTTGACGAGCAGGTGTCCACATACTTTTGTCCATGTAGTGTACTATTGATACTATCAATATGTCAAAAGTATCAATATTCCTAAATATTTTGAGCCTTCCTATGATATTCATATCTCACTTACTGAAAAAAGCTGGTTGATTAACTGTGTTCCCTCTCCATCTATCTGTGGAACAAAATCACAGATTTTATTCTGGACTTTTCACCCTTCAGATGAATCATTGGGTTTTGCTGCGAAGCCAACGCCAATGTTAATGACTTCTTGTCTCAACAGAGGTCTACTGTCTCTCAACAGTCCTCTTGATAAGCCTCATTAACGGTGGAGGAATCAAGGCTGAAGTGTTGAGGACAAGGGTATTTCTTTGATATGATATATGATTTTATATGAAAATTATCGACTATCTGTTAGAGGGTGAGATTAAAAGTTGGGGCTGAGAAGTTTTGCAGTTTTATAGCTAATTTCTTGCAATTATACACTGCTTTGTCATTGCTTACGAAGTGTTAATATACTACCCGCCGCGACCTCCGACCTACCCTCCCCCAACCAAAAATAAATATATAGGAGGTCGGGGCACTGGGCCCTGCACACACACACACACACGCATATACACACAGAAAAAACATTTACACACATTTTTCGGGGGCCTATGACCAACCACCATACTAAGTGACATGTATGCCAGATTGACAGCGAGACGAGTTCCAGCACTCTTCTTGATAATACTCTCAAATGACTCTTATCTCTAGTTACAGCCATTACAGCTGTGTGAAAGCCTGACCATATCGTAATGGGGGCTGATTGCTCCCCATTTGCAGGAAATGGCCATAATTTTGAAGCCCCAATTACTTGCTCTCACACTGGATGTGACGGGCAGCGAGAGATGCTTCCTGTAATTTGACGGCCTAATGAATCGTTTTTCTCGTTGCTTGCCGTAGCGATTTCAGACGGGTGTGCGTGCGTGGTTTTATTCACTCTGGACGTGGACTCCTCCACAGTCAATCAGCTGTATCTGCCAGGGTCTGGCTAGATCATCCAAGGTTTACACAACCCAAACGAAAACTAGCCCTGCTGCTGTTAGGCTGTTGGTTGATGCAGTCGAGAGAGAGTGGAATGACTGACTGCTGACCAGTCATTCTCAAACTATGAATGTGCTTCAGGCATTTCTCTATTGAGCCATCTCATGTCAGAGGAATCGTTTAAAACACTCTGTGAACCTACATGACTACATGGCAATAGACATGTGGTCTTCTGTGCCTCTATAGACGGATAGTGGCTTTGAATCCCGAGAACACCCGTATGTAAAATGTGTGCACGCATGACTGTTAGTCGCTTTGGATAAAAGCGTCTGCTAATTTGCCGACAATTTGTAAACCTCCTGCATTGATGGGAATAGAAAACGTGTTATTCCCATCAAACGCTACTGGTCCAGGTCGAGCACATTCAAGAGCTACCACTTCATGACTAATTGTAGGCAGCTGCTTTCTGTGGGACTAGAACATGATCTCGAAAGTACGTGAATTAAAACCACTGTTGGCATTAATCATCACTCAGCGTCTCTACTGGGAACAGTGCTTTATTTTCTGATACAGTAATCATGTTCAGTCTGAAGGTTATACATTATAGGCTTCCTACAATTGCCAGGCTTTTAAAAAGGAACGCATCCTCGTGGCCTGCTGCCAAGACGAGAAAACATGACCAGAGAACGAATCCCACTTTGCATAAAATTGTATAAATATACGAAAGCTCTTTTGAGTGCTTGAGTGGCTGTTGTGTCTATGTTGAACTTGTCTACTCAAATTCCAACGACAGGTTGTGCTTTTTTTTGGGTTCCTTTTTGATGGTGGTACAACGTAGCTGTTTTAACTCTGCCTGCTACTGCTTTGTTGACAATATTGTCATTGTTAATGTGAAAGTGCATCGTTGTCTGAATAAAAACACCCCTAGGTTTATTCAAATGGAAGTTATCCGTTTTCTGATTGCTTTTGAGAACGCTAAATGCTGCTCTTTTCATTCGTTACTTTGCTAAAGTGATTGTATTGTCACCATTGGTGTGTGAACAGTCACTACGTACTTCATTACTAAATCAAAAAATCCTCCCCTGGGTTTGAGAAATGAGGCACAGAGACATATAAATCCAGCAACCTTTAAAACGGGTTAGCATAATTGAATAAAGATCGTTGTACCTTTGCTGGACATGACCAGTACATTTTGAAAAGAGATTAGGAACTGGAGTTACCACAGACCTGCGCTAACACTCTGTAAATATTTCTCTTCTATTGAAGTGGAAAGTCAAATTCATCTTCATCAAGCAGCCGTGGACAGAAACGCAAGGTTACGCTGACCGAAGCATGCACGCACGCACGCACGCGCACGCACACACCCACACCCACACGTGCACGTACACGTGTACACACTCACACAAAGACACAAACACACACGCATTCGAATGAAGCATATTAGCGTGTCAGCCTGAAATGGCATTAGTACTGTTGGATATGAAAAATCACAAGACAATAATCTCACACATCTGGAAATTGTCTACGACCGAGACATCTCGTAGACACATCCCAAATGACAACTTATTACCTATTTAGTGAAATACATTTGACCAGAGCCCTATAGAAAATAAAGTGCCATTTTGGGTGAAGGCATAGTCAAGGAGTGATGGCCTGTTACGAGTCTGAGTGAGGAATGATGGATCAACCTTGGCTGTACAGTCAGAGGTCAGACGTACAGCTCCAACAGTATGGATTACCTCTAATTCAATGTCTTTCCATCGATATAAAATACATACTTGACAAAAAACAGATTGATGAGAAATGACGATGTCCCTGGAATGCATTTAGAACATTTGGGGTGTGTCCCAAATGGCACCCAATTCCCTACGAAGTGCACTACTTTTGACCAGAGCCCTATGGGCTGTACTCTACGTAAGTATTAATGTAGGGTGCCATTAGGGACATACACAATACAATGTAATGAATAAGATGTACGACTGTACAGTATTTTGCCTATAATGTCATTTGCTCATTGGAATAACGTCCCTGTCAGTTGTGCACAGAGCCTGCTTGATGTTGAAATCACACAGTGCACTTTGTCAGTTTGGTATTGAGTATGTGTCCATCAGTCTATCTCAGCTAATCTGTAAGCAAAGCCCGCACACGCACACCCACACATGCATGCATGCACCCACACTCACAAACACACATTTGTTTTACTATCCTTGTAGGGACCAAAACTTTTATTCCCATTCAAAATCCTAATTTCCCTAACCCCTAACCGTAAACCTAAACCTTAACCTAACTCTAACTTCTATGCTCGCTTCAAGGCAAGCAACACTGAATCATGCATGAGAGCACCAGTTGTTCCGGACGATCTCACTCTATGTAGCCGATGTGAGTACGGCCTTTAAACATGTTAACATTCACAAGGCCGCTGGGCCAGACGGATTACCAGGATTCGTACCTCTCCCTGACCCAGTCTGTAATACCTACATGTTTCAAGCAGTCCAGCATAGTCCCTGTACCCAAGAATGCCAAGGTAACCTGTATACATGACTAGCCCCGTAGCACTCACATCTGTAGCCATAAAATGATTTGAAAGTCTGGTCATGGCTCACATCAACAGCATCATCTGAGACATCCTTAACCCACTCCAATTCGCATACTACCACAACAGATCCACAGATGACGCAATCTCTATTGCACTCCACACTGCCTTCTCCCACCTGGACAACAGGAACACCTATGTGTGTTCATTGACTACAGCTCAGCGTTCAACATTATAGTACCCTCCAAGCTCATCACTAAGTTCAGGACCCTGGGACTGAACACCTCCCTCTGCAACTGGATCCTGGACTTCCTGATGGGCTGCCCCCAGGAGGTTAGTGTAGGTTCCTTAGTGATGTGGACACAGTTCACCTGCCAAGCATAACTCGACAATGAAGAAGAGAAAAATAGAGCCTTGTTCACATGGCAACCAATTGAAATGCACGCGTGGATCCCATTCAATTGTAAAGTTCATGTCAAAACATTTACATCTCCATCATCTCAAATAGCACCCTTTTCTCTACATTTGACCAGAGCCCATTTTAGTCAATCTTATCCAGAGTGATTTAAACAAACAATGATGGTTAAGTACCTTGCTCAAGCACATCAACATTTGGGGATTAGAACCAAAGACCTTTCGGTTCCTGGCCCAAAGCTCTTAACTGCAAGGCTACCTGCCACCCTATCTGTGCTAAGAATTTTAGGGATGGAGAACATTTTTGTAGTCTTACCCATAATGTTTCCCTGATGTTTGAGTGTCCAGTTTTCCATTAGTTAGGGCAACATTCTGACTATGTTAGCAAAAAACTTCGGATAACTTTTTTTTTTTAAACTTTCACATTCTTACCAACATACCTTAATGGACGTGCTGGCGTAACAGGAATATAGGAGAACTCTGAACCCACAGGTTGTGAGTTCAAATCCCAAGTGAGGACATGTTGAGTGACAGTTGCTATGTAAATTAACATGCAGTTGTGATTTTGTTAGTTAGATACACTTCATGAGAAAAGCACCTTGCCAACAAACAGAAGGTTTTTAATGGATCAGTGGTTCACTAATCAGGGTCTTGTTTGGCTCGGCAACAGTAACATCATGTTTATTTTTAACACATAAATGTTCTTGCAACGTTCCCATGAAATGTGTCTAGAACATTAGTGTGTTATATTCTGAGAATAAGGCCACCATGTTCTGTGTATGTCTGGTGGAACGTTGACTGAGTATTCTCCTAACACAAAAAACTGGGCACATGAATGTTCTTGCAACGTTCCCTTGAAACGTGTCAAGAACATTTGTACCTTAAGTTCTGAGAACATGGTAACCAGCTCTATTTGACATGAAGCTAATGGTCTCTTGGAAACATTCCTTGCACATCACAGCAACATTTCTATGAAGACGTTAGTTAATGACCTAATGAGAATTAGTTAATGACCTAATATTCTCTAAAGTTATGGTAATGTTTGGTTTTAGCTGGGATTAAGTTGAGCTGGGTGTAATTTAGGGAACAAGAAGGATATTGGGTCATATTGTCCGTGTGCCTCCTGTTTAAACTTTCATCAAAGTTAACTGCCTTAAGACTATAATGGTCCAATTCTACAATTCTAAAAAAGGTTACTTCAGAATTGTCACCTGTGGCGGGGAAGGCAGGTGGTCGTGACTCCTGAGGTGGTGGGGGGTTGTCCGTAGGTTTGTACTCTGCCTCTACATGGATCTAAACTGTAATCCAAAATGCTATTATTTTCACAACCATAATTATTCCAGCTCATTTGATAAAGCAGGCCCACCCAGCACAACAGGGGGGGGGGGGGGGGGTGGCTGATGCAAGCTGCCAGTAGTATGAATTAGAGACCAATAAATAATGCACCATTATTATAAGTATACCACGGAAAGGCTTAATAATAGAGGGATGTAAGAGCCAAGAACACCCTATCTCCGTTCCACGGTCATACCTACAACAGCCAAGTTGGTGTATCTGCACTCTTAAGTTGTTAAGGCTAGTTTTGTTCCCGTTTTTATCCTGTTCTGTTGTTCTTTCATTATAACGCTGGATTTCTCTATGTTGAGTCATGCTTAACAGGTCATATACTAATTAACAGAAAAACAAGGAGAGTGGATATATTTTACTTTGTACCTCGGATTCTCTTTATCTTACATTCATGTAAATTACTTAATGCTCCTCATTAAGAAATGTCTTAAAGCTACAGTAGGGTCCGAAATCACTGACATCCTTGTATAAAACCTGCAGAAATGTGTGGTCAATTAACCATTCCTTTGTTGATTATTAAGTGTGCTTGGGGTCGTTGTCTTGCTGGAAGATCCACTTGTGGCCCTGTTTCAGCCTCCTGGGATCCAGGTTTTGGGCTAAAATAGATTTCAAACCATTCAGCAAACACCTTAGAAAAAGTTGTCAATTAAATGTGTAATCTGCAATTTTCCCTCTCATTTCCTGTAATGATGTTTAGCCTACCCATTGATTCTTGAAGAATATAACCTGTAAACGCCTCATGAGACTGTACATAAAACACAAGGACGTGGAAAACGTGCTTTGCCTGGTTGGGGTAAATCACTTCTGTTATGTGCCAAATAGTATTATACTCACCACTTTTCAACAGAGCCGTATGGGCCCTGGTCAAAGGTAGTGTGCTATATAGAGAGTGGGGGGGCCATTGACATTGAAAGTGTCCTGGTTCCCGTCCCTGTATGTATGCATTCCACACTCTGAGTTCTGGGTTCCCAGCCTGTGTTCCTGGCGGCTGAAGCTGGTTCTATTAGCAGACTGCCTTAACCCGGTTTAAATGGGGCTCTTTAGCAATTAGCATTGATCCATAGGAACACAAGGAGCTTTGACACTGTCAATAGAGCCGAACTACAGCACACACACACACACACACACACACTGGCAGTTAGATTTACAGAGTTGGAGAATGGGAGAGATTAAGAGAGGGAGAGAGAGTGAAGTTGGTGGAAACGAGTAAAACGAGGGAAAGAGAGGGGTGGGACGAGAGTGACAGTCATGAAAAAGAGGAAGAGGGAGGAATCAGAGGAAGAGAGACGGAGGTAAAGATAACGGGTGGCGTGTTATTGAGAATGTGTCACACAGATGACTAGTTGAGAGATGTCAGGTCTGCAGGCCACCTGTGGATATACTGTAAGAACCACATCATTCATACATATACAATGATCTGTCAAACTGCGGAAATGTATTACCTTTTGATAACAACAAAATCAGACAGAGCTGCAATGCGTCAGGTCACCGTTCTTTACCACTCACAATGAGTATCTGTATAATATCTGAGTATCTGTATAGTATCTGTACAATGAGTATCTGTATAATATCTGAGCATCTGTATAGTATCTGTACAATGAGTATCTGTATAGTATCTGAGTATCTGTATAGTATCTGTACAATGAGTATCTGTATAATATCTGAGTATCTGTATAGTATCTGTACAATGAGTATCTGTATAGTATCTGAGTATCTGTATAGTATCTGTACAATGAGTATCTGTATAATATCTGAGTATCTGTATAGTATCTGTACAATGAGTATCTGTATAATATCGGTATAACGCTCTGTCAGTTATACCAAGTTTGTACTGTCACTAAATATGATCCTATTTATTTGACAGTTATCAGACAGGTGAAATCTTGTAGTAAGTTGTTTATAGTTTTATTGTTACCATCTTTAGAAAGCATTTCAGTCATTTCAAGTCCTATTCCCCCACTTTTGTTGAGTAGGGAAAAAATCCTAGGATTTTGTATATTTTCATAATATTTGTACTTATGTACTTGAGCTTGTGTCCTCAAAAGTGAGTATAACTTCTGTTTACTAGAAAGGTGAGTTTTTCTTTCTAAAACTTTGCAGCGTTACAAGTTATCGTTTATCTCATTAAAAATAATTACTTTTGGGTATGTCTATTCAAGCAGAAATCTGCAGTTTGCCGTAACGTTTTAACCCCTCGGGACTAATCATTCATGTATACTATTTCAATCATGTTTGTTTTGCTTGGCTTTTTGCCGTTTATTGGCAATCTCAACTTCTCCGTATTTCGACCTGAACCAGGAACCCCCTGATTTATTAACAGCTATTATTTTTTAACAACGCTCACTTCTACTTCGCCCATTCATTCCAATGGACATATTAAACACACACGGTCAAACAAACAGGAAGAAACACATCTATTGGAATCCATCGAAATGTGTCATCATGCATGATGCATTTCAACTGAACTCCCCTTCTATCATGCAGTCATGTATTATGAATGTAACTCCTGTGAATGGGAATGAGGGTGAGAGAGGCCGGTTACATATGCACGCAAAAAATGCGTATGATATGAGTGAGGGTAATAATAGGTTACTTAATAGACAGACTGGTTAAATGAACAGGTAAGTGAACATTTTGCATGGTTAAATTAGCTGTACAGGTAAATATACAGTTATATTTACAGGTAAGTGAATACTTGCATGGTTAAATAAACTGTACAGGTAAATGACAGGAAGAGATGCTTAAATTGCTAAATGTGTGTATGATATAATTTTGGGTAATAATAGTAATTCCCTTAAAATATAGTCCTTAATATCTCAGATAGGGGGAAGTGAGGCCTAAGAGGGTTTTATAAATAAGCATCAACCAGTGGGTCTTGCGACGGGTATACAGAGATGACTAGTTAACAGAGGAGTATAGAGTGCAGTGATGTGTCCTATAGGGTGCATTGGTGGCAAATCTGATGGCCAAATGGTAAAGAACATCTAGCCGCTCAAGAGCACCCTTACCTGCCGATCATTTTTACTTACCAAACCACATGACCTTTGTTTTGGAGGTGTTCAGAACAAGTTTAAGGGAAGAGGAAGCTTGTTGGACACTAAGAAAGGTTTGTTGTAGAGCTTTTAACACACAATGCGGGGAGGGGCCAGTTGAGTATAAGACTATATCATCTGCATATAAATGGATAACAGAGCTTCCTACTGCCTGAGCTATATTGGTTATGTAAATTGGGAAGAGTGTGGGGCCTAGGATCGAGCCTTGGGGTACACCCTTGGTGACAGGCAGTGGCTGAGACAGCAGATGTTCTGACTTTATACACTGCACTCTTTGAGAGAGATAGTTAGCAAACCAGGTCAAAGACCCCTCAGAGACACCAATACTCCTTAGATGGCCCACAAGAATGGAATGGTCTACCGTATCAAAAGCTTGGGCCAAGTCAATAAAAATAGCAGCACAACATTGCTTAGAATCAAGGGCAATGGTGACATCATTGAGGATCTTTAAGGTTGCAGTGACACATCCATAACCTGAGAGGAAACCAGAATGAATACCAGAGAGAATACTATAGACATCAAGAAAGCCAGTCAGTTGATTATTGACATGTTTTTCCAACACTTTTGAAATACAGGGCAAAATAGAAATAGGCCTCTAACAGTTAGGATCAGCTTGATCTCCCCCTTTAAATAAAGGACGAACCGTGGCTGCCTTCCAAGCAATAAAGCATAAAGTGGCCAGTGATTTCTAGTCTATGCCTATAGGCAGCCGCCTCTGATGTACTACTGACGGCTGTTTAGCAGTCTGATGGCCTTGAGATATAAGACTTTTTTTCAGTCTCTCGGTCCCAGCTTTGATGCACCTGTACTGACCTCGCCTTCTGGATGATAGCGGGCTGAACAGGCAGTGGCTCGGGTGGTTCATATCTTTGATGATCTTTTTGGCCTTCCTGTGGGTTTGTGAGGGTCCCATCCATGTGGATCGGGGGGTGCTCCCTCTGCTGTTTCCTGAAGTCCACGATCATCTCCTTAGTTTTGTTGATGTTGAAGGAGAGGTTATTTCAGTGGCACCACACTCCCAGGACCCTCACCTCCTCCCTGTAGGCTGTCTCGTCATTGTTGGTAATCAAGCCTACTACTGTTGTGTCATCTGCAAACTTGATGATTGGGCCTTGATATTTTGGTGATTGTCTTGAAAGTCGTTTCCTCGGGTGTCAAAAAGCAAAATTAGCATGACACAAGCTGAATTAAATGTAAAAGGCTTTGAAAAGAAAAAGCTTGGTGTACACTCAGTGCTCCGTTGACATTTCACAGAGATATGTTTGTTTTTGTGTGAAATCTTGGAACAGGAATTTTGAATTAATATGAAAAGTACATACTCAATGTCTCAAAATTGATATCCCATCGTACCTCATTTGTTTTATGTCCTGCGGATTCAAGAATAAAGATGACGAGTTCAACAGGAAAGTGAGCTTGTCAGGTAGCCATATACCACTTTTTTTCTCTGGCCATTGATTTAGTCACCCTAATTCTAACCACCCTACAAGGTTAAAACTCCGGTAACCTTTTAACGGATTAGGATATAGACATGAGGTTTGGACCATTGGTTTTCTCAGAGGATTATTTACACAATTATTTTACACATTTGTCAAAATATGCATTTTTCATTGGACACCCTAGTTCGTGTGTGCTTGTGTTCTTCCATGGTTGTATGTGTGTGTGCTGGTGTCTCAATCTCTCCTCTCCTCTCTCTCCTCTCCTCTCCTCTCCTCTCCTCTCCTCTCCTGCCCCCTATGGACTCCCTCTGGCCCAGACGACAGAGATTGAAAAATGGCCGGTGCACCGAGGAGAAATGAACACAGCGTGAGATAGGCCCACATACATAGAAATCTAATTACTAGATGGGACAAAGCCCCTCAGCCCATTTACGGCAATTTGACTGGCACCTTCTAGTCATTATAATTCTATGGGCTTATACACCCTCCGGCCAAGAAATTCAACACACACTGACTCTGATATATAGCTAATATTAATGTCAACGGCCGGGGCTATTTTTGGGTACGGCCTTCGCATCGCTCCACTCTGACGTACCGAGATAAAAGAGAGAACGTAGAAGACAGGCGTGACTTGGGATTTTACTTATTAAGCTGTCGAGTGTCCGTAGATAGCATTCAGAATTGATTGTGTGTGTGTGTGTGTGTGTGTGTGTGTGTGTGTGTGTGAGGGTGTGTGTGAATGCGCATATCCGTCTGTGTGTGTGTGTAAGAAACCATCCAACCCAGCCCCAGCACTGATGAAGTGGCCCTCTGCCGCCTCTCTTGACAGACAGATGGCATGTGTCCTTGAGAGGGATCCTCTGGAGCTGCCTTTGCAGCGCCTGATTAAAAGTCTGGTTTACATCCAGGAGTTAACCAGACTCCATAAAAGAGTGAGCAGCTGGAAGACTGATTTATCATCACTGTGGACGGCACTGGGCTCCTTTACAGAACGGCTGCGTTCTAAGTGGCACCCCTATCTCCTACATTGTGTGGGCCCTGGTCAAAAGTAGTGCAGTAGATAGGAAAAAGGGTACCATTTGGGACGCAGACCCCCTTTGATAAAGCGGCATTTTTTTCATCTCCAATCATGAAAGGCTTCATTACACTAGATGGGTAGTGGTCTGATTTTCTTGGATCCCAATTCAGCGCTAATAAACTCCCTTCAACTTTGTCACGTCATTCTAAGCTATAGGTAGACATAATTAGACCTCAACTCTGTGTGTTTTTCATTCATTCTGCTTAAAAAATATAGAGTTGTATGTGACATGTCCATGTAAATGCCGCATCATTCAGTCAAGCTAGTCCTCCTCCTTTTGGCACTTGTAAAATGTACTTCCTGTCTTCAGAATGCAAAAGTGATGGATGTGTTAAATCTCTGTCTAAAAGTGAACCCCTGGCCAGTTATCGATCAACCCTTTAAATGCTCTCACCCCTTCCATGGATCAAATGATTACCTTTTCATCAAAGCAGATAAATACAAAGCTTTGACGTCTCTAATGTTCGGTCTCAGTGTGCGACAGTTCCTTACGATCTTGAATACATTGTGGAGTTTTGGGCTCATCAGCTGGTGGTCTGTTTCAGCCAATAACACCTGTGGGGAGGAAAGATATGAAAAACTGTGATGAAAAATGGATGATGGTGAAATATAATTCAGCCAGCCCACAGCTGTTGCTCCAGGGTAGTTGGTCTTTGGTGAAACCTCACGCATGCGCGGTTGGACATGCGTTAAAAAGAAGACAACGGATAGGATGGCGTCAAAAATGAATATTTATGAGAGGGGGTTAAAGTTGAAATAAACGTGAACCGTTTTGGAGAAAAACGGTTATGAGGGACATACATATTAGAAATGTTCGGTCTTGGGTAAGCTTTTTGGAGCCTATTCAGTCAAAACTATTTTCATTGGAACATTTAATCAAACCTGAAACACTGTAAAATAATTGCTGTGTACAGCAAGAAACCATATTTAAATTCAGTTTCTCTTTGGAAACATTGTTTTGTTGAGACCACGCAGGGGCAAGAAGAATCTTTCGAACTTATTCCTGAAAACCAAGGAACCGAAGTTCATTGAATAGGCGTCTTGTTGCATACTTTGCAACAGAAAACTAACAGGCCTTTACATGTAGAACAGAATGTGTCAAAATGAAGACGTGCAATGTTATACACAGATATTGAAGAGAACAACAAAATGTACTTTGCTGTGAAACGATTTCTGCCAGTGTGAAAGAGGCTTGGCTTTCATCTTTTTAAGCAGCCGAGGCTGCCAACCCTGCATTCTCTAGCTAATGTGTGAAAAGCTTCAGGCTTCTGGCTTTTCTGGTTTCTCTGCTTTTTAAGTTCTTGTTTTGGAAAAGAAAATGGTTTAAGACACGACGTGTTGGTGGATCTCTGCTCGTGCCTTGTCCATTACGTGCTTTAGAATTTTAAGCCTCTTATGTAAACAGATCGTTGTGCAAAGGTAACCACCTTCTCTCGACAACCAAACGGGATTTAATTCACTCTGGTAGAACGAGGTGAGACTACCCCTTCTGTCAGCTCGTTGTCACATCTCTGTCCATGTCTTCAAAGAGCCACTGATCAAAACCAAGGCTTTCTTTTTTGCCGTCCTCTCCTCTTCTCCCATCACTCGTTCTCCCTCAAGGAACAGAACCAACTCACTCCTCCATTATATTGAAGTGTTTGATGTCCCGGGCAAGCAGGCTGCGAAATGCAGAACTGTTTGCCGTCACTGTTTATTTGCTCTGAAGTGTGAGAGGACTGTGCGCCCACCCAATTGCCCTCCCCTGTCGTTTCGCACCCTCCCACTTGTGCAAGGATGCATCTGGGACACAGCGAGGGTTCGAAAGGTTAAGTCAAAGCTTGTGGGAACTGGCTTGACTAAAGCATTCCCTTCCTCTCAGATCACATTACTTAACATTGCAGGGATTGCTGGAGATGTCCCCCCTGTCCTTGATGGTGAAGTACGAAGTCGTGTTCTGATAAAGCTTTCAATTGAATACGTTTCTTACCTTGTATATGTAGCAGATGTATATGTAGCAGATATCTATGTAACAGATGTCTATGTAGCAGATGTCTATGTAACAGATGTCTATGTAACAGATGTCTATGTAGCAGATGTCTATGTAACAGATGTCTATGTAGCAGATGTCTATGTAGCAGATGTCTATGTAGCAGATGTCTATGTAACAGATGTCTATGTAACAGATGTCTATGTAACAGATGTCTATGTAACAGATGTCTATGTAGCAGATGTCTATGTAACAGATGTCTATGTAACAGATGTCTATGTAGCAGATGTCTATGTAGCAGATGTCTATGTAACAGATAGGGATGAAAATTCCCTATCTTAGGTCAGTTAGGATCACCACTTTATTTTAAGACTGTGAAATGTCAGAATAATATTTATTTCAGCTTGTATTTATTTCATCACATTCCCATACACTCAATTAGTATTTGGTAGAATAGCCTTTAAATTGTTTAACTTGTGTCAAACATTTGGGTAGCCTTCCACAAGCTTCCCACAATAAGTTGGGTGAATTTTGGCCCATTCCTCCTGACAGAACTGGTATAACTTAGTCAGGTTTGTAGGCCTCCTTGCTCGCACATGCTTTTTCAGTTGTGCCCACATAATTTCTATAGGATTGAGGTCAGGGCTTTGTGATGGCCACTCCAATACCTTGACTTTGTTGTCCTTAAGCCACTTTGCCACAACTTTGGAAGTATGCTTGGGGTCATTGTCCATTTGGAAGACACATTTGCAACCAAGCTTTAACTTCCTGACTGATGTCTCGAGATGTTGATTCAATATATCCACATAATTTTCCTTCCTCATGATGCCATCTATTTTGTGAAGTGCACAAGTCCCTCCTGCAGCAAAGCACCCCCACAACATGATGCTGCCACCCCCGTGCTTCACGGTTGGGATGGTGTTCTTCGGCTTGCAATCCTCCCTCTTTTTCCTCCAAACATAACGATGGTCATTATGGCCAAACAGTTCTATTTTTGTTTCATCAGACCAGAGGACATTTCTCCAAACAGTAAGATCTTTGTCCCCATGTGTAGTTGCAAACCGTAGTTTTGCAACATATAGGAATCGTTTTACTGTGTATATAGATAAATTTGTACCTGTTTCCTCCAGCATCTTCACAAGGTCCTTTGCTGTTGTTCTGGGAGACAGAACGCATCTCCTTCCTGAGCGGTATGACGGCTGGGTGGTCCCATGGTGTTTATACTTGCATACTATTGTTTGTACAGATTAACGTGGTACCTTCAGGCGTTTGGAAATTGCTCCCAAGGATGAACCAGACTTGTGGAGGTCTACAATTGTTTTTCTGAGGTCTTGGCTGATTTTCTTTTGATTCTCCGATGATATCGAGCAAAGAGGCACTGAGTTTGAAGGTTGTCCTTGAAATACATTCACAGCTACACCTCCAATTGACTCAAATTATGTAAATTAGCCTCATTTTCTGGAATTTTCCAAGCTGTTTAAAGGCACAGTCAACTTAGTGTATGTAAACTTCTGACCCACTGGAATTGTGATATAGTGAATTATAAGTGAAATAATCTGTCAACAGTTGTTGGAAGAATTACTTGTGTCATGCACAAAGTAGACGTCCTAACCGACTTGCCAAAACTATAGTTTGTTAACATGAAATCTGTGGAGTGGTTGTACATGTAGCAGACACGTGTGCCAATATAGCAGTCATCCCCGCAGCTTCCCCACCCCAACAAAAGTGATACATCCTGGAAATGAATGACTTCCAATTCATTCATGTCACCATTTTCTCTAACATCCAGCAGAGAATGTATAGCTGGACAGGGGGATCTATGTCATTCGTCTGTAAATTATCTGCATTATATTCTATTGAAATGACTTGGAAAGGAGGACAGAGCACATGAAGTGAATTGACGCTGTGCCCTGCAATCATGTATCCTTTGTCTAACCCCCTATCTGTTCTGTGGCCAGATGTTATCTCTGTGTGTCTGTGTATGTCCCACTACCTCAAAGGGAATGATCAGGATGAAATCCATGGCAACCAATGTCCC
The DNA here is from genome assembly GCA_023634145.1 of Thymallus thymallus. Lineage (NCBI taxonomy): Eukaryota > Metazoa > Chordata > Actinopteri > Salmoniformes > Salmonidae > Thymallus > Thymallus thymallus. The sequence goes on from CM042424.1 coordinate 15,148,695, forward strand.
TAGATGATTGAAAATGCATAACTTCTGGTGTGATTCACACCAGTGATTGTTGATTTGCAATTGTGGGTAAAAGCATGAATTTATAAACGACAGAAGTGACACTGTGATTAAGTGACATGCAAGACGCTGTGAAATCAAATCAAATGTTATTGGTTGCGTACATAGCAGATGTTATTACTGGTGTAGCGAAAGGTGCTCAGGAGCCAGAGACAGAGCGGCCATGTCCATCAGCGCCATCTTGTCTATGGAAATAGTGTCTAGGCTGTTCCTATAGAGGCTTGCTTCCACAATATGGCGAAATCAACAGCGATCTTCAGGTTATGGTGGTTTTCGGGCAGTCCCCGAGTCAAACCGAAGCAATCATACAACATGTTTCTTCAGGCCTCATACACAAGCAGTTCAATTAATGTCAGCAGTGAATCGCCGAAAACTTGGCAGACATGCTTATCCGTTCCAAACCTCAGCTGCTCTGAGAAAAGAGGATTGGGCAGGAAGTGGTGTAGCAAATTTGAGCTATTTTATGATTTCCGGAGGCAAAATTGCACTGACAGAACACACAGGGACAGAGAAAATAAGACTTTGGGTAGAGATGGAGACATGCCAGGAAAACACCTGTTGATCATCAGATTGGGTTTTATCACGGTGTTCTGCAGGAGTTGGATTTCTCTTCCTTCACTTTCAGGACACAGTTTCTGGCTGCGTCCCAAATGGCACCCTATTCCCTATATAATACAGTACTTTGGACCAGGGCCCATGAGATGTGGTCAAAAGTAGTGCTCTAAGTAGGGAATATAGTACCGTTAGGGATGCAGCCTCTGCTTCTTCTGTCAGGAGTGTATTTAATGTGCAATGAATGTTTGTATAGAACATGTGTGTTAATGAAGTCCATTCTCTGATAGCATGCGGCGCGGTGGAGACACCTGCAACATGAAGGATGGATCCCAAAAACTCTCTCGTATACCTCAATGTCAAATAATGAAACCAAATTGTTGGATGTCAACAGAACAGCAAAGAACAGTACAGAACAGAACAGAACAGAACAGTACAGAACCGTACAGAGACAGTACAGAACAGTACAGAATAGTACAGAGACAGTACAGTACAGTACAGAACAGTACAGTACAGAGACAGGACAGAACAGAACAGAACAGTACAGAACCGTACAGAGACAGTACAGAACAGTATAGAACCGTACAGAACCGTACAGAGACAGTACAGAACAGTACAGAACAGTACAGAACAGTACAGTACTGTACAGTACAGAATAGTACAGTACAGAGACAGGACAGAACAGAACAGAACAGAACAGAACAGTACAGAACCATACAGAGACAGTACAGAACAGTATAGAACAGTACAGAACAGTACAGAGACAGTACAGAACAGTACAGAACAGTAGGGAACAGTACAGAGACAGGACAGTACAGTACAGTACAGTACAGTACAGTACAGAGACAGGACAGGACAGTACAGTACAGTACAGTACAGTACAGTACAGAGACAGGACAGGACAGGACAGGACAGGACAGTACAGAGACAGGACAGGACAGGACAGTACAGTACAGAGACAGGACAGTACAGTACAGTACAGTACAGAGACAGGACAGGACAGGACAGGACAGGACAGGACAGGACAGGACAGAACAGTACAGAGACAGGACAGGACAGTACAGTACAGAGACAGGACAGGACAGTACAGAGACAGTACAGAACAGAACAGAACAATACAGAGACAGGACAGGACAGGACAGTACAGTACAGAGACAGGACAGGACAGTACAGAGACAGTACAGAACAGTACAGAACAGTACAGAGACAGGACAGGACAGTACAGAGACAGTACAGAACAGTACAGAGACAGTACAGAACAGTACAGAACAGTACAGAGACAGTACAGAACAGTACAGAACAGTACAGAGACAGGACAGGACAGTACAGAGACAGTACAGAACAGTACAGAACAGTACAGAACAGTACAGAACAGTACAGAGACAGTACAGAACAGTACAGAAAAGTACAGAACAGTACAGAACAGTACAGAGACAGAACAGGACGGTACAGTACAGAGACAGGACAGGACAGTACAGTACAGAGACAGTGTGGTATTTAGTCTGTCAGCATATGAGTGCAGAGAGAACCCAATTCAGCAATTCTTGGAGCACAGCGGAAGTTGACGAAGCTGCTTCTTTATTGTTAAAAGTAAAACCCGTATTTGCGGCCCTGGCTCTGTCTTTTTGCTAGGTTTTTTATACCTGAATAAAGGAAGTAATTACTAATCAGTAGTCAGTCGTTTTTCCAGCAACGTCCTGTCTGGCAGCTCAAGCATTTCTGAGAAGCGGGGAAAGCTGTTTCTCTGAAATCAGAGTCAATATGGAATTTGGACATTTTGACAGACCTTTGAAAGCGTCGACCACTGCACACCTTAACCCAATAGGAACAACACAGTAGAGGGGCATTTTAAAATGACAATCTTGTCTAAAAATGTATTCAGATTATTTTTTTATTGGATGTCTTAGAGAAAACTAAGAGCACTGATTACTTGAATCATCCTAATCCTGATCATCCTAATCCTGATCATCCTAATCATCCTAATCCTGATCATCCTAATCCTGATCATCCTGATCATCCTAATCATCCTAATCCTGATCCTCCTAATCCTCCTTTATCTCTATGATATGTTTGTGTTTCATCTCTCTTCTCTATCTCTGATAATGTCAACCCCTCTTCATAGTAATTAGTTCAGTGAAAGTGACAGTGATTAAGTGTCATATGCATAGTGACAATTATATATCATCTTGCATAGAGCTCTCAGACAATACAGTGTATTTACCAGGATAATCAGTGGTGGCTTTGCCCCCCATGGCCTGCTCCGTGTGTGGTAAAGACACACACACACACACACACACACACACACAATCACATTCCCCGTCACCCCCCGCAAACTTCCTTGCACACACAGAATGACAGATCCTCTGCTTGACTGATTGTTGGGTGATTATATCACCTGTCTCAGTGGTCTAGACAGTGGTCTAGTGGTTGGAGCACTGGGCCAGCAACTAATAGCTTGCTGGTTCGAATACCTAAAAAGACAAGGTGAAAAATCTGCCAATGTGCCCTTGAGCAAGGCACTTAACCCTCATTTGCTCCAGGGGTACTTACCCAGTCCCCCCCCCCCTCTCTCACTCAGTCCCCCCCCCCCTCTCTCACTCAGTCCCCCCCCCCCCTCTCTCACTCAGTCCCCCCCCCCCTCTCTCTCTCTCTCACTCAGTCCCCCCCCCCTCTCTCTCTCTCTCACTCAGTCCCCCCCCCTCTCTCTCTCTCTCACTCAGTCCCCCCCCCTCTCTCTCTCTCTCACTCAGTCCCCCCCCCTCTCTCTCTCTCTCACTCAGTCCCCCCCCCCTCTCTCACTCAGTCCCCCCCCCCTCTCTCTCTCTCTCTCTCTCTCTCTCTCACTCAGTCCCCCCCCCCCTCTCTCACTCAGTCCCCCCCCCCCCCTCTCTCTCTCTCTCTCTCTCTCTCTCTCTCTCACTCAGTTCCCCCCCCCCCTCTCTCTCTCTCTCACTCAGTCCCCCCCCCCTCTCTCACTCAGTCCCCCCCCCTCTCTCACTCTCACTCTATCTCAGTTCCCCAACCCCCTCTCTGTCTTTTTTTTTAGATTGATAATTCGACGTTTCCATGACACATATGGCGGTGCTCTAAGATCTGCTTTGTCGCTCTGTCTCTCCCTGAGGTAGGAGTTAATAACGTTAACACTTTATTACCTCATTCATATGAACACAACCTGGAGCTGGGGTTTGTGATTATGACTGAGGGAAACACAACCTGGAGCTGGGGTTTGTGATTATGACTGAGGGAAACACAACCTGGAGCTGGGGTTTGTGATTATGACTGAGGAAAATCACTGTGAACTGTTCAGTGGTAATGAGTGTGTGAGTGTGACGCTGGCACGTGATTGATGAGAGTACGTGGCAGGGGGTGACAAGGTGTGTGTTTGTACGTTTGTATGCTTGTGTCTGTGTGTGTGTGCATTTAAAGTAAGTGTGTCTACAGTATGTGCGTGCCGTGCGAGTGTGTGGAGGTCACCATGTTTAAGTGGATGACTGCGGTATGGGGAGGCCAGATGGCATCAGGAGGAACGGAAGCCAAACAGAAGTGCATATAATCCCAATGTGAAAAGCCAAAGTCCCCCAGCAGTCACAGCCAAAACTAACACACCTCAATGTCCCTGTGACCTTAATCACTGTAGAGTTAGAGTCCCTCTACCTCTTGACTGTATGAGGGTAACATTACAGGAAGGAAAAAACATAGGTGACAATGAAATGAACATACGTGTTATTTCCAGGGGTTGTATGTATGAAGCGTCTCAGAGTTGGAGTGGTTGTATGTATGAAGCGTCTCAGAGTTGGAGGTGTTGTATGTATGAAGCGTCTCAGAGTTGGAGTGGTTGTATGTATGAAGCGTCTCAGAGTTGGAGTGGTTGTATGTATGAAGAGTCTCAGAGTTGGAGTGGTTGTATGTATGAAGCGTCTCAGAGTTGGAGTGGTTGTATGTATGAAGCGTCTCAGAGTTGGAGTGGTTGTATGTATGAAGCGTCTCAGAGTTGGAGTGGTTGTATGTATGAAGCGTCTCAGAGTTGGAGTGGTTGTATGTATGAAGCGTCTCAGAGTTGGAGTGGTTGTATGTATGAAGCGTCTCAGAGTTGGAGTGGTTGTATGTATGAAGCGTCTCAGAGTTGGAGTGGTTGTATGTATGAAGCGTCTCAGAGTTGGAGTGGTTGTATGTATGAAGCGTCTCAGAGTTGGAGTGGTTGTATGTATGAAGCGTCTCAGAGTTGGAGTGGTTGTATGTATGAAGCCTCAGATTGGAGTGGTTGTATGTATGAAGCGTCTCAGAGTTGGAGGGGTTGTATGTATGAAGCCTCTCAGAGTTGGAGGGGTTGTATGTATGAAGCGTCTCAGAGTTGGAGTGGTTGTATGTATGAAGCGTCTCAGAGTTGGAGTGGTTGTATGTATGAAGCGTCTCAGAGTTGGAGTGGTTGTATGTATGAAGCGTCTCAGAGTTGGAGTGGTTGTATGTATGAAGCGTCTCAGAGTTGGAGTGGTTGTATGTATGAAGCGTCTCAGAGTTGGAGTGGTTGTATGTATGAAGCCTCTCAGAGTTGGAGGGGTTGTATGTATGAAGCGTCTCAGAGTTGGAGTGGTTGTATGTATGAAGCGTCTCAGAGTTGGAGTGGTTGTATGTATGAAGCGTCTCAGAGTTGGAGTGGTTGTATGTATGAAGCCTCAGATTGGAGTGGTTGTATGTATGAAGCGTCTCAGAGTTGGAGGGGTTGTATGTATGAAGCCTCTCAGAGTTGGAGGGGTTGTATGTATGAAGCGTCTCAGAGTTGGAGTGGTTGTATGTATGAAGCGTCTCAGAGTTGGAGTGGTTGTATGTATGAAGCGTCTCAGAGTTGGAGTGGTTGTATGTATGAAGCGTCTCAGAGTTGGAGTGGTTGTATGTATGAAGCGTCTCAGAGTTGGAGTGGTTGTATGTATGAAGCGTCTCAGAGTTGGAGTGGTTGTATGTATGAAGCCTCTCAGAGTTGGAGGGGTTGTATGTATGAAGCGTCTCAGAGTTGGAGTGGTTGTATGTATGAAGCCCACTTCATAAAGAGCTCTGAAGAAAGGTGATCAGGGGACAAGACCCTCAATGCTGCGTTGGGCATCACAGTACAATAAGAAACAAGAAAGAAAGAAAGAAAGAAAGAAAGAAAGAAAGAAAGAAAGAAAGAAAGAAAGAAAGAAAGAAAGAAAGAAAGAAAGAAAGAAAGAAAGAAAGAAAGAAAGAAAGAAGGAAAGAAAGAAAGAAAGAAAGAAAGAAAGAAGGAAAGAAAGAAAGAATGAAAGAAAGAAAGAAAGAAAGAAGGAAGGAAGGAAGGAAGGAAGGAAGGAAGGAAGGAAAGAAAGAAAGAAAGAAAGAAAGAAAGAAAGAAAGAAAGAAAGAAAGAAAGAAAGAAAGAAAGAGGGATAGATGAACGGCATAAAGTGACACCCTCACATTCCAACTCTGCAGAATGAAATGGAAGACTGTTTCATATCTTGAACCTTTCATCAGGGGCCAGACAGCAGGAGAGTGCAGAGCGGTGTGTGTTATGTCCCAGATGTTCAGTCTGATAGCTTGTCCAATCAGTGGAGAGGTGGAGGAAGGAGGTGGGAGGTGTCGCCTTCAGAGAGCTATTTTAGTTGCACCATGATTCATATGTCAATCACCTTCCTGATCACAGACGCACAGAGAAATAGAATGGGTTGAGAGAAGTCGGAAAAAGCGCCCTTAGGAACTGCTTTTCAGACGTAGTGTACTTTTGAAAGGAAATTAGTCATTTTGATCAATCAGGTGGCAACGTCAATAGTTGCCTAATTAACAACATGGCGGCTCGGAGGCAGCACTCACTGGACACACACTGGTTGAATCAAAGCTGTTTTCGTGTAATTTCAAATAAATGACAATGAACCAACATGGAATAGACGTCTGTGCCCAGTGGGCGTGTCACGTGTATCCTGTTTTATCATTGTTAGTGCCATTAGCTTCTCCATTATTTCTTATTTAAATGCAAATAAGGGGCTTGGGGCTCTTCACAGATTTATACAGTCCTATTAACTAATGTTATTAATCTGATCTCATATGGCATATGTTGTTTGCCAACTCAATTTCCTAATACAATTTCTTAACCTGTCCGTTATGTCCTCATAATATCCATCCAAGCAGGAAAACAACAGCATGCAGAAGCATGAAGCAATTTGGCCTTAGAATGCGTGTTCGGCCTGCTGAATAGTGTGTCCCACGAGTGTCACTTCACGGTCCCTGCCACAAACACACACACCCAAACACACACACAGTGTCACTTCACTGTCCATGCGGTAGCTCAGGGCTATGCTGGGTGTGACAGAGCGGTCACAGTTGCTACCCACAATTCCAATCTCCATCCATAATGTCCATTATGGTCACATCTGGGAGAGTCACCTCTTTTCCTGTTTTTATGGGACGTTTTTCCGAAGTAATGCTGACTCAGGTTTCGATTAGTCTCTCCGTTACACTTGAACGCCGACACACACTCACATCCTGTCACCGCCTCTGCTACACTTGTCCCGTTCATGATTAGTGGATCCACAAAGGAAGCGTGGACAGCTTTCAGGTGAGCAAGACCAAATGACAAGGCTCTTGCTGACTGAAATCACATCCCAATGACACCCACTACGCAGCGATGTGGCAGTATTTCTGTTACATATATTTTAAATATGCATTTAAATTACTTCTGAGTATTTTGCTATTTTTATGACACTGGGCTGAACAACACTCCTATCTACGTTGAGTGTGCAAAACATTAGCCAGTTGAATCCAGGTGAAAGCTACGATCCCTTACTGATGTCACTTGATAAATCCACTTCAATCAGTGTAGATGAGGAAGGAGACAGGTTAAAGACTTTTTAAGCCTTGAAACAACTGAGACATGGATTGTGTATGTGTGCCATTGAGGGTGAATGGCTAAGACAAAGATTTAAGTGCCTTTGAACGGGGCATGGTAGAAGGTGCACCGACGCACCGGTTTGTGTCAAGAACTGCAACACTGCTGGGTTTTTTCACGCTCAACAGTTTCCGTGTGTATCAAGAATGGTCCACCACCCAGAGGACATCCAGCCAACTTGACACAACAGACAGAAGCATTGAAGTAAACATGGGAACGCTTTTGACACCTTGTAGAGTCCATTATCTGACGGATTGAGGCTGTTCTGATGGCGTGGGTGGGGACTCAATATTAGGAAGGTGTTCTTAATGTTTTGTACACTTTGTGTATTTTGTTACAAGATACTTTCGATAGCTGTAATTTGCATTTTGAAAATGGGAAAATACTTTTCCATAGCATTTTTTATAGTGGTACACAATTGCTCCCTTTCAGCCTGCATTGGTATCAGAAGTCTGATGGCACTACGGTGTGATAAGAGCATCTGCTAAATTTACTAAATATAATCGTATATGAAAAAATGTACGGTTGCAAAGCATGCCGGGTATTATTCTAATGAGCTCCGCCCCCAAACAAGGCCAATAGTAATACCCAGTGTGCTTTGCAGTTCATTTTGGCATTCAACTAAGAAAGATAAATAACTACATATCACAGTCATAGTCATAGTAAAACGTTTCACTACATATCACAGTCATAGTCATAGTAAAACGTTTCACTACATATCACAGTCATAGTAAAACGTTTCACTACATATCACAGTCATAGTCATAGTAAAACGTTTCACTACATATCACAGTCACAGTCATAGTAAAACGTTTCACTACATATCACAGTCATAGTCATAGTAAAACGTTTCACTACATATCACAGTCATAGTCATAGTAAAACGTTTCACTACATATCACAGTCATAGTCATAGTAAAACGTTTCACTACATATCACAGTCACAGTCATAGTAAAACGTTTCACTACATATCACAGTCATAGTCATAGTAAAACGTTTCACTACATATCACAGTCATAGTCATAGTAAAACGTTTCACTACGTATCACAGTCATAGTCATAGTAAAACGTTTCACTACGTATCACAGTCACAGTCATAGTAAAACGTTTCACTACGTATCACAGTCATAGTCATAGTAAAACGTTTCACTACATATCACAGTCATAGTCATAGTAAAACGTTTCACTACATATCACAGTCATAGTCATAGTAAAACGTTTCACTACATATCACAGTCATACAACATAGGAAAATGCTGATGAGGCTAAATCATTGTGCGACGGTCCATTGAGGGTTTTTACTTATCTGTTCATTTGACTCGTCCAGATTTCATGGACAAAAATGTGCCAACCAACAGAAAAAACATGAATAAGATTGACGTCTGTCACTGATTTACTTCGAGCCATTGTCACTTCTCATTCGCTATTCTGACAATAAAGGCTATAGAATTGGAGAATAGGCTGTGAGAAATCACTTCGGTAGCAATATCACTTGCATAGACAGGTACTCAATACAAACACGGTACTCAGATAGCCTACGCTGCCTGAAACCAACAGGAAAATCACATTCACACACAGTTCTTTCCCTAGCCTCATAGAGTGAACAATCTTGGCATTTATTTTTCTCATGTCATAAAGGAGAGATGGAGCATTGTACACAACCAATAATACTTTTTACAGGAGCAGTCTCCCACACTGTAGTTCACAGTTGAAGTAGGCCACAGCATAGCCGCGGAAAGTAACAAACCCTGAACATAAATCATTATAAATACCTTTGAATTATTATTTATTTCTTTACTATTAGTGGACTGATAAAGCCGTCTGTAGCTTGGGCAAAACAAATAAAACCGGACCCTCCCCCATGACAGTTCTCAGAAATGTCTGAATCAAATATTTCCATTAGATCAATTTTTTGGTTTTTTTTTTACCATGTGTTCATATGTAAGGTAAAAGTTGGGTTATTACCAACACTATGACAATACCTTAATAATTAATGAGCGTAACTATGATTTGAAGCATCAATGTATTTTCTATGACCAAATCAATACAACTGAATGGACAGAATGTGTGATCCCTCAATCTAAGATGTTATGCTTTAGATGTCACCAAATCTGTGTGGCTGTATAATGTATGGCCATTAAAACTTTAACACTCCTTCCAACCCCTGTGCTATTATTTCTCAGAACCTATACAGCCATTCTAGAGATGATATGCAAACACTATTTCAGAAGAGTATGATTGCATACCACAATCAACTACTATGTGTTTGCGGAGTCACTGTGTGAAGATATACATTGTGTGCATCCAATTATTTTATCCCGTTTCGACATGTGAGAAATGTGTTTGTTTTATTATTGTTCTGCCGTCTTGCCTCCAAGGTAACTAATTCATCACTGCTGTGAAAGGAGGATTAGACCTTAAAACAATAAGCCTCACTACCAATGAAATATTCAAAGCATATTTTTTTATCACCAATTTTAAATGTGTGTGTGTGTGTTGTTCTTGAATCGCTACCCAGATAAAGTAATGGCACTTTTGTTCTTCAATGAAGAATCATTGAATTCTTCATATTCAATGATTTTTGCGTGTTTCACCCGCAATTACTAACGTATACAAATACCGTATAATAGTATTGGTGTACAATTATGTGGGTTTTCTATCAAGGAATATCAATAAAATACCATATGTCTTTGATGTATAGCCATTGATATTTTGTAGAATGTTACAACAAAAAATTCTGCGGAGTTTTAATAAAAGGCCAACTTCAATTGGACTGAGCTGAACTTGCCTTTAACATTTACAATGTAAATGTACTTATTGCTTACAATGAACATCTGCACTGAATAGACAGGTCTCCTTTTCAATCTCTTTGACATTTTGACCAGTGGAGGCTGCTGAGGGGAGGACGGCTCGTAATAACGTCTGGAACGGAGCAAACGGAATGTCATCAAAGACATGGAAACCATGGAAGCCACGTGTTTAATGGATTTGACACCATTCAACCTCTTCCGCTCCAGGCATTACCATGAGCCATGTCCTCTCCAATTAAGGTGTCACCAACCTCCTGTAGTTTTGATCCTTCTGTGTTGTAAACAGAATCCATTATTTGACATGTCACGAACTGAACAGAACCACCGTGACTGACTTCAAATGAGTTATTGAGTGCATTAGGGATGTGCAGTACATTAGGGAGGTCTCATTTGATTCTTAGAAGAAGAAGAGAAACCCTTCAGTTGAGAAGTTCACTTTCTGAGTCTTGACAACAGAGGATTTGCAGGAGGTGAAAGGATTGCATAGCTCTCTAGCTCGCTCATTCGAGATCTGAGCAATTTATCTGTATGTAGGCCTGTGACTAACACGCGTGTGTTTGCGTGCATGTGTGTGCAGGCTGATATCAGCTGATAAGCTTCAGTCTGTGATGCATGTGTGTGTGTGTGTGGGGTTTTGCCTGCGAGCCCACACTGCACATTGAAGTGGAGTAGCTGGGCTGGAAGCTAGCTTCTTCCTGTCTCTCTACCTCTCTCCCCCCCAGCATCAGGCAACAGACACAAACACCCTGGGAATGTAGCCCACACATACAGTCACTAATCCAGGCTTACATCCTGCTAAGTAAAAATAATTGAACATTTTGTCACTAAGACCTTTAGAAGATAGATGGAAACGTTACGCTACACTCTGTTGAAGAAAAAACACGGAGTGAATTTACAGTAATTTACTGAAGACTAAGGCAAATCTTGTCTTACACAGATCTCCAACTACCAAAGAACAGCACTTAGGTTACATTAACGTTACATCTACATTTGGGTCATTTAGCAGACCTTAAGCTATGCGTAATTCACATGTGGCATCGACGGGTAACCACTCACTTTAATTCCACATTCAATTCTGAAGGCAGCTTAACTGCACCCATATAAATTTCTGTCACCCCTCATTAAAAACAACCGTAAATGTGCCATACAGTAAATGTTCATCCCACTCTGCGGTTATTCAATTATCATGCTATGATAACCTTTCTGCTAACTACACATCCTATGAGTTCAGAGCTCCCTTCCTTATTCTCCTCCATCTCTCTCTCTCTCTCTCTCTCTCTCGCTCTCTCTCTCGCGCTCTCTCTCTCTCGCTCTCTCTCTCGTTCTCTAAGTTAAATCCAGAGTGCCAGAAGCTGCACCGGTAATTGACCGTGACTCTTGAAGCACAAAGAGAAAGAACTCCATCAGACCATCATAAGAGTGGTTGTCTGCCGCTGGCCTTGAATCCGTGTTTTAAAGGGACATTTCACGCATATATTAAAGTTTTCAGACCTCAAAAGGAGCATAGATGAAACCACATCCCACAACATTGGTTGTGCAGATCCAGTAAAAAAGTTTAAAGGGACATTACACTTTAAAATCAAGACCTCTAAGGGTAGTCTACAGTCAAGATGAAACCACGATCCACATCATCGGTTGCGTAGACCTAAATACGCCTCAATGCTAAATTAATGGGAAATACGAGCACCGTCTAATTTCCTGGTTTTATTTATTTAGTGCTTATTTTTCCCATTCATTTGGGATTGATGCGTATTTAGGTCTACGCAACCGATGATGTGGGTCGTGGTTTCATCTTGACTGAAGACTACCCTTAGAGGTCTTGATTTTAAAGTGTAATGTCCCTTTAAACGTTTTCACTCCGTTTTTCCTCACCTCAAACTCTAACCAGTCCTATCCCTATACCTACCTTATTCCTCCCTGTCTCCAAGTGTCAGGCTCTGGCCATAGAGAAGCCTATTTGCTTCTCTATGTAGCTATGGTCAGAGTCTGACAGTGTCGTTCTTTTCTGTTTCTGTGTGGGGTTTGGGTTGGATCCCTAATTAGAGGCAGCTGCACCGCATTGTCTCTAATTAGGGATCCTATATATGTTGAGTCTGTCCTTCACTATGGTGTGGGTCGTTATCGTTATATGTCAAAGTATTTCGCAGTCACAGTGAAATGTAAGTGTGCTCTTTGTTACGTCCGTTCATTCGTGTTTGTTTTTGTGAACGTGTCGTTTTGTCTTTCGTGGTTGGTTGATTGTAGTAGTTTCGTTCATTGAATTATTATTATACATAGTAAATGTCGAACAACTATCCCTGCGCTGCGTCTTGGTCTCTCCTTGCACCCACTCGTGACACCAAGCCGCTACGTTAGTTTCAATTAGAGTGCTACTGTCAAAACGGATTGCATCCGCAAACACAGCATCCCTCCAGAAAGATTTCTTGCATATCTCTTGTTTTTAAATTGTGTCTGTTGCCATGTTTATTACACCGGCTCAGTCTCGCCATGGTAACCGCTTGTATTCGCTAACTGATCGCCAGCCCGCCTGGGCTCCCGTTATGATTTATGTCTTCAAAACACACGGCTAGTTTGTGTTGTCAATGAGCAAGAGATCGGTGTTCTTGTTGTTGTGTTCCCAGTAACAATATGCTCATGGGTTTTGGAAGTTGCTAACCTGTGAGAGTCGACAATTAGCATTTTGGTCTGAGGACATGTGAACTGCAGCATTGTTGCACGAACCTGGGTTATTTTGGGGAGGGATACGTATGCCGTTAACCTGGTGAAAATATGCCTTTTTGGTCAGAGAACTTCAACCGTGGCGAACCTGAAAGTTTCACGGGCTCATTGGTAGTTTTTGATATTGCTATGAGATGGATGGATAACTCCCTAATAAGGTGACATACTGTACACTATTTCTCCGACGTTGCCCTGTCAGACGCTCCTACTGCGAGCCTCAGAGTGAGCCAATCCACGAGAAGCTAAACACACCCAGAAGAACAAATGATCCCGACATTGCCAATTTCAACTGCCGCTCCACTTGTGCTATTTCTTTTTCTTCGGTTGTTCTTTCCAGCAATCCTGGAGGATTGATGATCTCTCCCTTTTTCTCTAGCTCCTCTGGTATCGTGATGATAAGCATCCGGCTGTCAGAAGACCGTGGAGCTGGAGTTGGGACACATGCCCCTTGTTGATTTTGGCCCGTGGGTGTCTATATATTATGATTCCATGAACACACACGTGCATGTACGGACACACACACACACACATCTAAAGTACACATCCTCAAACACAAAGACTGCATATACTTTCATCATAATACCCACTAGTGTCATCATATCCAGGCAACAATTCACCTTAGTCTCCTTCATCTGAGTGATGACATACAGCCTAGTTCATAAAAGGGAGAAATGCCTTTCGGAGAAACAGCAGGAAGGAACAAAGAAAATCCCTTCTCATTCTTCTTCTTCTGTCTCAGTTTTTTCGAAGGATCTATTTTCAAATTTGACGAGATCAAGACGAGCCCCTGAAATAATCAAGTCGTGGCATTAAGGGATCGCGTCGCACTTCAACCCTCATGACATTTCTGTCATCACATAATTGTAGTCATATCACATTTTCCCTTCTGTGCCACTTTGCACCCTATTCTCTTTAGCACACTACTTTGGACCAGAGCCCTACGGCCCATAGTACACAACATAGTATGATAGGATGCACCCCCAGTCTTGGCACACAACGTTGTAACCCCAAACCCCAAAATATGTGAATTAGACATAGTAACACATGAGTAGTACAACAACAGTGCTGGCTTTTGTTTGAAACTCGTCCAACCGTAGTAAGGTACTCTGAAGACACTGGTGCGGCTCCAAAACACACTCCGCTGTACGTTTGAGCTTGATTATCACGGTACATGAGGATAACCGTAATCCTACAACATCTGGAAGGGTTGGTTGGGAACCACTGAACTCTGTTTGGAGAGTTCTTCGTGCAACAACAGTGAACGGGAACTGTATTGACTTCATGAACTAACTCCTTTGAAAGTTGTAATGAAGTCAGAGACTTCGTTGGATGGATTTCAGTCTCAATCTCATTTGTTCGTTGAAGAAGAATACAATCGTTAGCCAGAGACTTTACTGGATGGATTTCAATATTAATAGCAATTATTTTTTCACATCAAACCTAATTTTACTTATTTGATGAAGAAGCTACACCATTATATAAAACATTGAAGAGTGAAGTATTTTTTTTTTTAATATTTTTAAATCCAGTGTTTCTGTAGCAGGTAATGGAATCTCTGGTTTTCTTCAGCAAGTTGACAGCCACAACTAGCTGCATAGAGGGTGACTGCTTCAGTTTACTGGATGTTGATGCACTTGGCCGGGGTGACGCTGCGGGCAACACAGAAAACATGGCCTAATAAGCTATGAAGTTATGTTGTTGTGGGCTTTCACTTTTTTTAAAATTTAGTACTGAAATAGTAGTAGTAAAAATAACAAAAAATAAATAAATAAATACAAATCTTCACTCATTCCAAATAATAAACCCTGGGTCACCAGCGACCTGAAGGCCCTGTTGAATGAGAAGAAGAGGGCCTTCAAGGAGGGGGACAGGGACAAATTGAAATGCGTCCAGAGGGAGCTGAAGTTGCAGATTGCTGAGGGGAAGAGAGGGTATAAGGAGAAGATGGAGGACAAGCTGAGGCAGAGCCAGGTGAGAGAGGTGTGGAAGGGTATGAGAAATATCACTGGCCTCAAAAAGTCAAACAGTGGGCAGACGGAGGGGACCCAGGACAGAGCCAATGAGCTGAACCAATTTTTGAACCGGTTCGATACTGGCCCTGTCCACTTCCCCTCCAGCTCCCCAGGCCACACACCCTCACGGCTGTGCCGTGTCCCACACCCACTTTGATCACAACTCCTCACAATCAGCAACCCCACCTCCTCCCCTGCTCCCTCTGGATTAATCCTCAAAACCCCACTTCCCCCCCACCTCCCCACCTGGGCTGGCTTTCACCACCAACCAAGTGAAGAGAGAGCTGGAGAGACTACATAAGTGGAAAGCGGCGGGCCCTGAGGCTGCTTAGGGTCTGTTCTGACCAACTGTGTGTAATACTCCAGCGTCACATCAACCTTAGCCTGAGCCTGGAAAGGGTCCCTGTGCTGTGGAAAACATCCTGCCTCGTCCCAGTGCCCAAGAAGGCCCACCCCACCGTCCTGAATTACTTCAGACCTGTAGCGCTAAAATCCCACATCATGAAGACCCTGGAAAGGTTAGTCCTCGCTCACCTCAGACCCCTGGTGTGTACATCACTGGACCCCCTGCAGTTCGCATATCAGCACAACATCGGGGTGGATGATGCAATCATCTACCTTCTGCAGAGGGCCTACTCACACCTGGACAACGCAGGATGCACTGTGAAGGTTATGTTTTTTGACTTCTCCAGTGCCTTCAACACCATTCAGCCCCTGCTACTGGGTGAGAAGATGAAGAGGATGAAAGTGGAAGCACCCTTAGTCTCCTGGGTCACGGACTACCTTGACCGATAGGCCACAATTTGTGCGACTACAGAGCTGTGTGTCAGAATGGGCAGTGAGCAACACAGGGGCCCCCCAGGGAATGGTCCTGTCCCCCTTCCTGTTCACCCTCTACACCTCGGACTTCAGATATAACTCTGAAACATGCTACCTACAGAAGTTCTCGGATGACTCCGCAATTGTAGGGTGCATCAGGGGTGGGCAGGAGGAGGAGTACAGGAGCACAATCAATGACTTTGTGTTGTGGTGTGAGCAGAACCACATTCAGCTCAACATCAGCAAAACAAAGGAGATGGTGGTGGACTTTAGGAGAACCAAGGCCCAACTGACTGCAGTCCCTATACAGGGGATGGATGTGGAAATGGTTGGGTCATACAAGTTCCTGGGAGTCCATATGGACAACAGGCTGGAATGGGCTGGTAACACCGGTGCTCTGTACAAAAAGGGCTAGAGCCAACTCTACTTTCTGAGGAGGCTCAGTAAACTACTGCATACCTTCTACCAGTCTGTGGTGTGCTGGGGAGCCAACACAAAAGCCGGTGATGCTTCTCGGGTAAATAAGCTGATCAGGAAGGCTAGCTCTGTTCTGGGGATTAGCCTTGACACTCTAGAGGAGGTGGCGGAGAGATGGATCCTGGCCAAACTGCTGGCCATCATGGACAACGTCACCCACCCTCTGCATGCCATGGTTATGACGCAGAGGAGCACCTTCAGTCACAGACTGAACCCACCACAGTGTGCCAGAGAGCACTACAGGAGGTCATTCCTGCTGGCGGCTATTAGACTATTTAATGCCTCACCAGGGTGCCGTGCCGTCGGCAACATAGACCTGGAACTGTTGGGGGGTTAGGACCTAGTTTAACAATTATGCATCCATCCGTGAGTAACTCTGGTCTGTAATCATTCACTCGGGACTTATTTATTCATTCAGGTCTTTATATACTTATTCATGTACAGTTGTTATATCATATCACATGCAATATTGTAAGTAATTCTTGGACTTAACTTATGTAGTCATTCACTCAGGAATGCATATTAGTATCCTGTCAGTTGTATCTTTTTTCATTGCTTTTAGTATATCGAATGTGCAATACATGCAGTTATCTGTAATTAAACCCTACACTAAGGACTGTATTTTAAGGGAATTTCTATTATTACCCTAAATGATATCATACACACATTTAGCTATTTAAGTATCTCTTCCTGTCATTTACCTGTACAGTTAATGTAACCATGCAAATATTCACTTACCTGTTCATTTAACCAGTCTGTATATTAAGTAAACTATTATTACCCTCACTTATATCATACGCACTTTTAGCTATTGTAGTATTTCTCTGCCATCGACCTGTATAGTCTGTCTGTCTGTCTGTCTGTCTGTCTGTCTGTCTGTCTGTCTGTCTGTCTGTCTGTCTGTCTGTCTGCCTGTCTGCCTGTCTGCCTGTCTGCCTGCCTGCCTGCCTGCCTGCCTGCCTGCCTGCCTGCCTGCCTGCCTGCCTGCCTGCCTGCCTGCCTGTCTGTCTGTCTGTCTTATCTATCTTATCTATTGCCATGGGCCGGATATTATTCCCTATAGACCATTGTTTGTTTGGCTGTATCTGGTTAAAGCCCTGTTAAGAAACAGTGCACTATATAGGGATTAGGGTGCCATTTGGGACGTTGCATTTAAGTACAATACTAATAGGAGCTGAACTGTAACAACAAATATTACACTAATTGCTGCATAATCAATTATGAAACCCATTGTAATGTCTGTCTTGGGAAGAATTAGTCCCATGCTGAAATAAAATATCCCAAAAATGTTCCATAGGCACAAAACGCTTATTTGAGGAACTATTTTTCCATCCCTGCATTTTGTCCTTTTTCAAGATAATCTATCCACCTGACAGGTGTGGCATACCAAGAATCTGATTAAACAGCATGGTCATTAAACAGGTGCACCTGGTGCTGGGGACAATAAAAGACCACTCTAAAATGTGCAGTTTTGTCACAAAACACAACGCCACAGATGTCTCATGAGGAAGCGTACAATTAGCATGCTGACTGCAGGAATGTCCACCAGAGCTGTTGCCAGAGAATTGAATGTTGATTTATCTACCATAAGCTGCCTCCAACGTTCTTTTAGAGAATTTGGCAGTAGGTCCAATTGGCCTCACAACCGCAGACCACGGGGAGGACTATATCTGTATGTAATAAAGCCTTTTTGTGTGGAAAAAAATAATTCTGATTGACTGGTCCTGGCTCCCAAGTGGGTGGAGCTATGCCCTGTCAAACGCCACCCATGGCTGCGCCCCTACCCGGTCATGTGAAATCCATAGATTAGGGCCTAATGAAATCATTTAAATTCACTGATTTCCTCAGCAAAATCTTTGAAATTGTTGCATGTTGCGTTTATGTTTTAGTTCAGTATAATTGTATAACAGAGCTAGGGCCGGTCATCGGCAGCAGACAATGCGGAGGTGGTGTTGAAAAGCATCTTAATTTAGACTGTGAATTTCATCCCAATGAGACATTAGTTTAGGAGGATGTTGGCTGGCGAAGGAGGCATTGGACAAGTGAATGTTTGGTTGTGTGTGGGACACTTTAAAGACACAATCTGTGACATTTACAGCCATTTTGGATCCTTTAAATTAATATCCATCAATATTGTTTGCCAGGGCAGGGAATGATTCCTTTGCATTACTTGAGAGAGAGAGAGAGGGAGAGAGAGAGAGAGAGAGAGAGAGAGAGAGAGAGAGAGAGAGAGAAACGGACCAAATTATGTATTGAAAAGAGTGCAGTAGAACTCAGTTCTCATTAACACTAATCAACACTAATCAGCAGACATAATGAATGATGCATTATTAGTTATTCTCACAGAGAACGGCACCTGCTCCTCTAGCTGATTAATCCAATTAGTCTTTATTAATTGATGAGTAAACCGAATGATGCTTGCTGACAGTGTCATCCTGCAGTAGCACAGCCACCCCACTCTCCTCTGGCTTCATCCCCCCAGACGGAGCACTCTCCCTGGGCTACGCTGTCCCTCTGCTCCCCCCCCCCCCCCCCCCCCTACTGGTAACAGAAGAAACATACTCTTTCACATCCCACATTTGTCTTGACAACCGGCACATATAGAACGCAGTAGAAATAATGCTTTCTCTCTCTCATGTATACTGAGCACATATTAAATGAAACCTGAAAAATCGGTTTCTTTCTCTATGGTAGCGGCGGCGACCTCTGCGATTGGTGCAGCTTTACTGTGGGGTGTTTTCACATTCATTTGTCACCTGTCTGTTACTGAGTGGGAGTCTATCTCTTTTTAGCCTCTCCTTCGACAGTGATCACCGTACATTTTAGAACAAATGACAAGATGCTGCTATAAGCGCTATTCGTTGTGGGGGAAAATTGTCACACGTCTTCCACACACGTGGATTAGTTATAGGGTTATATATAGACTGTGTGATTTCCATTCAACAGCTCACAGAGACTCTTTCCAGATAGCTTATTTTAGCGTGTCAGATCACGCCTTAGTGACCTCATCAGCTTCTCTAACACGCTCACTCCCACTTTCCTTAGATAAAATATCCCTTCAATGTACTGTTTGTTTGACATCACATTATTGACGCAGCAGAAATGGATCCTTTGTTGAATTGTCTACTCTGTCTGTTTGGAGCCACTGAGACATTAGCATTCAGCATACACAAATGTGTCAATCTACGGGATGTAGTTACGCCTCTCTTCTGTTCTCTTCTCCTCCTCTCATCCTCTCCTCTCCTGGCCTGAACGCATGATCTGTTGGAGGGAATTACAGACTGCAAGAGAAGGATGAGTCACATTGGCACAGAGAGGGAGAGAGAGAGAGAGAGAGAGAGAGGGAGAGAGAGGGAGAGAGAGAGAGAGAGAGAGAGAGAGAGAGAGAGAGAGAGAGAGAGAGAAGGGACAGAAGAGGAGAGGGAGAGAGTAAGAACACAAGACAAGGTGGGTGTAGGAAATGTAGTGTTAGAGAGAGAGGAGAAGATAAAAGAAGTCCCACAGTTTCTTCTAGAACAAAGTCTCGCTGAACAATGAGAGAAGTTAACAATCTCTCTGATTCCTAGACAGGGGAGAGCTTCTTCCTCCAACTCGTCTTCCTCTCTCCCCTCACTAGAACAGATTCTAGAACCTTGACTGAAAACAATTGGCATGTTGTTGTCTACTGGGCGGTGTAATAGATATGACAATGTATATAAAGGTTAGCTGACAGTAGGCTGTTTGTTCTCATGGTTGTAGATGGCCAGATAGCTAGCAACAATGACAAGAAGCTGCAATGTGGGGCATTTTTACAAGGCAAGTCAGTAAGAACAACTTCTTGTTTACAATGACAGCCATAGTAGTGCAGCACCCCTGGAGAAAATTAGGGCATTAATAAGTGCCTTGCTCAAGGACTCATCAACATTTTCGCCTCAGGGATTCAATCCAGTAACCCTTCAACTACTGGCCCAATGCTCTAACCACTGGGCTACCTGCCGCCCATGTGCTTTGTTTCAGCTATTTGTAACAAGTTCTTGATACCATGTCTTGTATTGAGGTGTTTTGACTAATGTCACGTCTATGCTAATATGGCAGAAAATTAGCTAGCTAGCTAACCAACAACTGTAACGATCTATTTGAGAGACAGCAAGTGCAAATTGACTTATGTTTTCAATAAACATTTGAGACGAAATATAGTGTTCATGTTGACAACAATCTAAGCTTACCTCTTGTGTTCTTCCCCGTAGTTGTGCACGTGTCGGTTTTGTTGCTTAACAACCAGCCCATCTGTTTTGCTCCACTGTCCACACGCATGCACGCACAAGACACACACACACACACACACCTTGGAGAGATCAATGTCTTGGTGTAAACAATGGCTGTGTGACTCCACTTGAGCTGCCTTTGTGTGTTCCTGTCATCTCCTTAAGACTGGTTTAGATTCTTCACGTTACACTGTCTCCACAACAACAACATCCCGTCTGTTTTTATATCTTTCTCACCTGGAGACTACAATGTAGAGTGTCTTGTCGTATATGCTGAGAAGAGTGTGGACAGAGTTTCCCTGTGCTGTTGGTTAAGAACAGCTTGAGACAGACCACTGAATATTTTGTCCTGACAGTTCTAGTATAACATTGAGAATACGTTAAGTTGAAGAGGAGGAGGAGGAAGAGGAGGAGGAGGAGGAGGAGGAGGAGGAGGAGGAGGAGGAGGAGGGACAGAGGCAGGCCTGTTCACTGAAGCAGTAGACACATCTTCCTTCCTCAAACAGACAGACTTGCTCTCAGTGGAACGCCAGGTGCGTCAATATACTTGAAGACAACAGTAGAGCTCCCTTTATCTCTACTCTAACCGTTTTACAATTCTGTTGAGATCGATGTAAGTCTATGATGATGAAATGATTTAACATCAGTCAAATATTATTTCCCTGGCTGTTTCCCCCAGCTTTTCATTTTACTGCATGGCCCATTTACGTTCACGTTTTGCAAAAAGAATCATCGTCCGTCTTG
The DNA here is from genome assembly GCA_023634145.1 of Thymallus thymallus. NCBI lineage: Eukaryota > Metazoa > Chordata > Actinopteri > Salmoniformes > Salmonidae > Thymallus > Thymallus thymallus. The sequence continues at coordinate 15,170,024 of CM042424.1, forward strand.
AATGTGATCCATATGTGGTAATCATCATTAACGTTTAACACAACGATTCTCATCTCAATCCGAGCATAAAGTAGACATTGTTTTTGTGGGAATTTATCACAGGGCTTCACTGTTTGTACCCCTCAGCTGCCATAATCATTACACTGAAAGTCGGACGGCGCTGGGATGCAGTGACCACTGCGCCACTTAGGATGGTTTATGAACTACTAATGGGGTGTATATGTCATGGTTTAATGACTGGGGGAACATTAGGCTGCGTCCCAAATGGCACCCTATTCCCTATACAGTGCACTACTTTTGACCAGGGACCCGTTTGGGGCAAAGAAAGACGGAATATCCTCTGGCATCTTCATTGCCTCCACGTTTATGACGTTCCACAACACTGTCGGAATTGTGGACCTTGGACCTCACACACACACACACACACACACACACACAGACACACACACACACACACACACACACACACACACACACACACCATAGTTGTCAGACGAGGAAGAGACACAAGCCAGTGTCACGCCCTTCACATGGAGTACTATTATTATTTCGTATACTTCTGGAAGAGTGAGAAACCATTGTGAAATGGAAGGGGAAAGGTGGGTTACTAGTCAGTTGTACGACTGAATGCATTCACCTGAAATGTGTCTTCCACATTTACCCCAACCCCTCTGAATTGGTTTCCCTTGTGAAGGTTTTACATAGGAATGAACCAGTTTCTTGAATGCGTACAAACCGGTGGTGGCTGGAACAGGATGATTGTAATGGTATCAGATACCACACACACATGGTTTCTGTGAGTTGGATACCATGGCATTTATTACATTCCATCCATTACTATGAGCTGTCCTCTTACTAATCCTCTCACCAGCCGGCACCCTTGAATCTCTTGTACGCATACACCATCTCTGGCTTCCTTCTCATATGCTAAGCTGTGATAATTGCATGCTATTTTCCATATATGGTTCTGATATTTGCATTCAGGCAGAAGGTGGAGGACAAGGGAAGGACACATACTCTGCATGCCTGATGCGGGGAACAGAGACCCGAGCGCAATCACCGAACCAGTGGATCGTGCCACTGTGGAAACTAAGGTAAACGAGCCAAGATGGATGTTAGAAGCCGTCAGGCCAGGGAGTCGAGGGGCAGAACGCCTTGGATTACGTCCACGTCCCAAATGGCAGCCTATTTCCTTTTCAGTGCACTACCTCTGACTTTTCTCTATATAGGGATTAGGGTGCTATTTGGGAGGCTTCCTACCAGTCCCCTTCGCTGCAGAGACCGTGTCTGCCCTTTTTTCCTGAGGCTCCAGAAAGGACGACTGGCTGTCACTGATAGCTACGACACGGCACACAGCTAAAATATCGACGTAAAGAAAATCTAGCTGCACAGATGCACAAGCACAGCTAAGATAGATAACAACACACTTAAGCCTTTCACGTTATCGCACACCCGACTTAACTCTCCGTCCATGGCTACTATGACACATGAACTTGGCAATTAGCCAGTAGGGTCAGAATAGGGTTGGGTTCCGGTTGCAAGGGCCGTAAAACGTTAACGTGAATGTAAAGGACGTTTGTCTTCTTAGATAGCATTCGAAAATAGAAAGGCTTTGCTACAGTATGTGAATATTTAGGAGCTGAGATGCAGACTATCTGGCACTGGTTGTTATCTGACTGAGAAAGAGGCCTTTGCATCGGCTTGAGTCCGCCATTCCCAGCTAACAACAAACGTTACCACGACTTTAGATAACGTTCCCTTAAGAGTCTCATTAGGTCCTTACCTGACGTTCCATTGAAGTGCAAGGCGGGTTTCCAAGAGACCATTCCCTTAATGTCAAAGTGTACTTATCCAGAACGTGGTTACCGTGTTCTCAGAATAAAATATGTTAATGTTCTAGACACGTCTAATGGGAACGTTGCAAGAACGTTCCTGTGTTTTCAGTCGTCAGGATGTTGCCTGATGGTCCCAAAGAAATATCCCCCCCCCCAAAAAAAAAGTTTTCATTATTAAAAATCACGCCTTGCTACGGTGGCCGAGCCCATCAAGGCCCTGATTGGTGAACCCCTGATCCATTCACAGCTCTTTGTTTGTTGGCAAGGTTAGGAACTCTCACACACACAAACAATGCTTTTAACTTACAGTGCATTCAACGTACATATTTGACACACTTTGACATACATATGCATGTTCATTTATACAGAAATTATTATTATTATTATTATTATTATTCTCTGTTAAAAGTACAGTCAAGAAAACACATTTTACTGATCATAGTGATTGAGGAGTAACATTAACAGGGTAAAATGACCCACCAACAGCAGACCTTTATACAGAAAGCCTGAAAGTAGTTAAAACAGGTTCATCAAAACAATGATAAGAGAATAGTCAGATTAACAGACATTGTTGTGTAGCAGAAAGATCGGAATGCCATGAACCAGGAGGTTGTGAGTTCAAATCCCAGGTGCTGAATAATAATTGCTGTATAAATGAACATGTAATAAAGTCTGTCAAATATGTATGTTGTAAACATTGTGTGTTTGTGTCCCTAACCTTGCCAAGAGACAAAGTGCTGTGAATGGATCAGTTGTTGACCAGTCAGGACCTTAATGGGCTCTGCAACAGTAACGGGGCGTGATGTGTAATGAAACTATTTTTTTAAGGTTTCTTTGGGACCATCAGGTGAACTCCTGGCAACTGTTGCACATAAAAGAATATTCCCCTAACTAACTGAAAACTGGACACTCAAAAACGTTCTCCCTCCCTAGAATTGTTAGAAGGGATACTCCCGCTAGGGTGCGAATGAGCCAATCAGAAACCGTCTAAGTCCAACCCCTGGCTGGATTAGTCAATCACATTACACAACAGGCGGCCATTTCCCTGTCTCTTAAAATAACCCGGTAAAACATGTCCCATGTACCAATATGCACTCTACTTTGTATACATGTCCAATACCGTACTTCATACTACAAAGTGTACAAGTTTGTACATTGGGACACGACTAGGTCACTGACTGGTGCTCAGCATAGCATAGAGGAAACTGCCAATCATTTAATATTTCTCTTCATTAACACAGCTAGATGCCTTTGGTTGTCGGTAATTCAGTTATATGTAAGAGGATATCATGAATCTCGCTTGTGTTCTCTTCACGTTACCATGGGAAGTTTGTTCTTGCAGTATCATGTACACAATTTTCAATACAACTTCCTAACAGTTACGTACAGTACATACCAATGAAAGAGACTAGACTTCTGGCTTTACTGGGTGGATAGGAACATTAGCCAGAGCTGTTTAGGAGGGATATCACACCTGGCACAAATGATTGTCTAGATCTGTTTTTCCTCCCAGGGTGTGCCCTATACCTGCACCCTGAGGGGTGTAGTTCAAAGTCCAGGTACAGCGGGTGGCTTGGGTCTAAAATCATTTTGTGAGCCTTGCTGAGAGCCCTGACCTTAAAGATCTCATTCAAGCCTGTCTGTTTGACTCCAAGTACCATGCTTACTGTGGTGATAATCCTTCTTAGCATATTTTTCTGGCTGACAGTGGCATTGCCAAACCAACAGGCAATACAATACAAAAAGTTAAAATACTCTCAATGAATCAGAATAGAACAGTCAACAATAGAAGATCCGAGCTTTTTGAGAAAGTAGAGTCTCTGTTCACTCTTTGTGTAGATCAGGTCTGAAGCTTATTATTCAAGAGGACACTCAGATATTTGTATTCCTCTACAATATCTTGGTTCTGACCTCTGATAAGTGTTGCAGAGGTAGATGTTGTACGCTTCCTGAAGTCTATGCACATCTCTTTGGTCTTGTTGCCGTGGACAGGAGATGGGACAAAACACATTCCTGTAGGGAGCCTGGTGTCCCAGCTAACAATTCTAGGGAGAGAGAAAGTTTATGTAATGTTAACCGTAATGTTCCCCTGATGTTTGAGTGGCCAGTTTTCCGTTACCGTTAGTTAGGGGAACATTCTATGTATGTTGGCAAAAACCTTCAGGTAACCTATTTAGCATGTTTTGGCGTTAGTTAGGAGGACGTTACATCAATCTTCCACCAAACATAAACAGAACCTGGTTGCCATGTTCTCAGAATATATGTTCTAGCTATGTTTCATGAGACATTGCAAGTAGAGGTCTTCACGGATCCACCTGGACCCGAATACCCGAGACACAATCCGGGAGACCCAATCCCGAGAGGGCCCGGATCCAGAATTCTAAGTAATGTCACAGGTCTGGGTCGGATCTGATAAGATTGTCACGTGTCTCGGGTATGTGTGATTTTAACGGGTTTGTCCAGAATGCAACTACTGCAGTAGAGAGAGAGAGAGAGAGAGAGAGAGAGAGAGAGAGAGAGAGAGAGAGAGAGATTCTATAATTTATTCTGCTGCTCTTTCTTTTCACCAGAGTGGAGCATGCCGTCTGTATCTTGTTGTTGTTGGCCAATCAGAAGTCATCAAAGTGGTAATAGGCTACATTCATAGAGCCTCAGTGTGTGGCAAAATCAAAGTCTGTTCTCCATATCGTCTCCCAGGAACTTGTATGACCCAACCATTTCCACATCCATCCCCTGTATAGGGACTGCAGTCAGTTGGGCCTTGGTTCTCCTGAAGTCCACCACCATCTCCTTTGTTTTGCTGATGTTGAGCTGAAGGTGGTTCTGCTCACACCACAACACAACGTCACTGATTGTGCTCCTATCCACTCCTCCTGCCCACCCCTAATGCTCCCTACAATTGCAGAGTCATCCGAGAACATCTGTAGGTGGTATGTTTCAGAGTTATATCTGAAGTCTGAGGTGTAGAGGGTGAACAGTAGAGGGGTCCACTTTCATCTTCTCACCCAGTAGCAGGGGCTGAATGGTGTTGATGGCACTGGAGAAGTCAAAAAACATAACCCTCACAGTGCAACCTGCGCTGTCCAGGTGAGAGTAGGCCCCCATCGGGGTGGATGATTGCACAAGGCCTCCACGAGCCACCAGAACAGTTTCAATGTGCCTTGGCATAGATTCTACAAGTGTCTGGATCTCTATTGGATGTGACGCCCTTCTTCCAAGAGAAATTCCATAATTTGGTGTTTTGTTGATGGTGGTGGTAAACCCTGTCTCCCATAAGAGTTCAATTTGGTTGAGATCTGGTGACTAAAACAGACAAACAAACACACACACACACTTTAAACCTCCTATGCTCCTTTGAAACCCCTCTGTCAATGTCCCTGAGATCTCTTCTTCTATCCCAGTAACCATAATAATGGGCAACTGCACATTTTTATGCATGACCCTAAGCATGGGATTTTAATTGCTTAATTAACTCAGGAACCACAACGGATTTCAATATACTTTGTAACCATCATTTACTCAAGTGTTTCCTTTATTTTGGCAGTTACCTGTATGTCAAAGTGTGTCAAATATGTTAAAAACACTGTTTGTGTGTGTGGGTGTCCCTAACCTTGCCAACAGACAAAGATGAATGGATCAGTGGGTTCACCAATCAGGGCCTTGGTGGGCCCGGCAACAGTAACAAGGGGTGGTGTGTGAAGAAACTTGTTTCCTTGCGACCATCAGGCGACGTCTTAAAAACGTCTTTAGGGATGTCCCCGGAACAAGCTGGAAACAAGACAAAAACCTCAGGGAGACCATGACAGAAAGTTATAGGTTTTAAACTTATTTTAAACCAATTGTATCCTAACCTTCAGAAAGCTGGACACTGGAATATTCTTGCAATGTTCCAATGAAATGTGTCAATAATATTGAATATTCTGAGAACATGGTAACCACGTTCTGTGTAAGTTCTGTTTGGCATTAAGGGAACAGTCCTTGTACATCACTGGAACATTCATATGAAACCGTTAGGCAATGACCTAAGAAGAATCTTAAGGGAACATTCTCTGAAGTTGGGGGAACGTTTGTTGTTAGCTAGGGTTACTTTATTTCACATGTGAATTAGCATATGGTCGTCTCTGTTAGGGATTGGACATGTCTATAAATATGATATATGGAGGTTGCTATAAACCAATTATCGAGGAAATACACGTCTGAAAGCCTTAATGCTGAAATTAGCTCCGTTATGAATTGTATATTTTGCCTCAACTCTTTATTGTAGATATCTTAAGTTGAGGCAGAACATATAAGGTAGGTTAGTAACAGTATCAGCGTTTTCATTTTCCTCCCCTTTGATTAAGCTATCCATTCTCATTCCCTTTGTCCGTGATGGATTTAAATTTTATTTTGTTTTGTAGTCCTTGCACGAGTTCCAAATGGCACCCTTTGTACCAGGGCCCATATGGCTAAGGTCAAAAGTAGTGCACTATGGGAATAGGGTGCTGTTTGGGATGCAACCCTGTGCTTTGAGGGGAAACCTAACTGAGTATGACAAAAAAACCAAAAAAACATTGAGTCCTGCATCCACGCATCCGCACCAAATAAGGAAAACCCACACAGAGGTTACTTTACGACCAATTCAGAATCATTAAACTTATTCGACACATCATCCTTCTTCCTGCTAAAGACGCTGTAATTTGGACTTCAGGGAGAAGAGAAAAAGAGTAGAGCAGACCAGCTAACAATATCATAGTCCCGTTCAAATAACTCTGCTGTTTATCACGTAGAACTCAGCTGTTGATGATTCCCAGAACCTCTGGATGCTGATTTTCTTCTCGTAATGTATTTTTTTAATTGGGCAAGGGATTATTATGAATACTGTTTACTGTCATAAGCACCTTCTGATATCATCTATCCACATTTCTGCGCACATAAGTGGCTGCTCTGTAAGTAACTTGTAAATACCAAACCTGCAGTTTCACAAATGACTTCATTCGGGTTGAAAAAGAGACTTGGTCGTTTGGTATTGAATTATGGCACAAAAACATGTTCAAAGCCTACCGACTCTATTATGCCTTTTCGTTCAAGGATACAAACATTGGACATTTCATTATTACGGCCCTCCATCTCTTTTCAAGTGAAGATTTTAGGCATATTGACATTTTCAAAATCAAAAAATAAAACAGGTAACACAGATGTTGTACCTACGGTAGCATTTAAACAAACTATCTACTAACCCTAACCCTAGATCTAACCCTAACCTTAACCCTAATGCTAACCCTTATTCAAAACCTAACCCTAACCCAAACCCAAATTGTAACCTTAGAAAGCAGTTTCTCACTAACAGATAGTATGACCATCTGTAAAAAGATGCTCTACAGATGGAAAATCCGTACTATCCAAATAAAATGTGTCAAAAAAACATTATACTGTATATATTTGTTTTATTCAGGATTACTTTGGACCTTACTTTGGACCAGCATTACAGCCCCATCTCTTTTCATGTAAGATATTTCAGAACAGAGGTTGGAGAAATCTTGTTTACCTCAAAACGTTGCCATGACGTAGATGGATCAGTTGGCTGACCTATTTTTCGGCAGCCATGACAGTGCTTATCCCTGTCACAGCAGGGTGTTTCTCTTTCTCTCCCGCCGTCTCCCTGCATCAGCGCTGGCCTTACCTGACTTTGGTTCAAAAAGTATTTGTTTTATTTCAAATACTCTGAGTGTTTGGTTGAGCTTGCTTGGAGTGTCAAATGTTGGGTTTTGCACTTATTGGACTATTCCATTGGTTCACTCAAGCACAACTAAAGTATTTGAAGGAAAACGTATAGTATTTGAACCCAAGTCTGGGTCTTACTTGGATAGATGAGGTATCCCACTCCACGTGAGCTATAATATATTATTAACTATATGGCTTTTCAATTCTGAGAACAGAAGCATGGTGCTCTTCTGAATGGATCAGCGGTGGGCCTCCTCTTTATCTGTCCTCCTGTTGGACCCTGAACATCCTGCACCCACCCGATGGGGACAGCTCCACAACTGAGCCTTATTCCAGGCCTCGTTCTCACTGGTAACAGTATGCTGTAGAAGTCCTGTGTTCACAAATGATATTCCCGGTGGGCGAACGACGTCAGCCAACGTTGCGTTCAACTACAAGGTCCAAGCCCACAGCAGGTGTTGATGCCAGCCTCTGGCTCCAACCTTTACCTTCCACCTCCTTTACCGCCCAAGTTACGAGCCTCTTCGATTTTAGATTGATCATATTCACTTTACTCCTCCTCTTACCTTTACAACGTTTTTGAGCTCAATGGTCTTTTGATCTGTGGAAAGAAATTACATTGATAAGAGCCACAATCACTAAATAAAATACTGTAAAGCATTCAGAACATACAGTATATGTAAGGTCTTATAGGCTATCTCTCAAATGGCACTCTGTTGTCTATATAGGGCACTACTTTTGACCAGGGCCATAGGGCCCATGGGGCTCTGGTCAAAGGTAGTGCATTACATAGGAAATAGTGTGCCATTTGGGAAGCAAACATAGAGTTTGAAGAATGTTTGAAAGCTTTCATTGCCTTCTGAACAGGGCAAAGTGACACCTTACGCTTTAAACTGTCACTCTTCATACTGAAAGAGGCAGGGTGATGGAATGTGTCTTTACACAGACGCAATTATCCTCACCTGACACCTTTCCACTGCTATTTACTTTATTTCACCACAGATTGTCCTTAGAGAGCCATAGGATTCAACAGAACTGGCGGAGAACTTGGTGTTAAGAGAGATTTGACAGTAAGTAGAATGTTTGGAAAGACACAGCTTCCATTTTGACAGTCTGTCTTATCTTTTGTGTGCTTTGATGGAATCCAGATCATTGCTTTAAGAATTCATCTGTTTATATTCTCACGTGTGTGAGGTGTTATTTCATGTATTTGCCGTAACATGTATTTTTCTCTAGTTTTGCTACATTTGAGTGAAAGTAAAAATGTCCCCATCCCTCCGACTCACTGGCAACAGGTAAAACAGTGATGAAATTTAGCCTTTATACATATTGCAGTACATCATAGTCATATTATTGGCCTTTCCTGCAGTCAAATGAACAAATCTCCCTCTAGTGGCCTCATGGACAGAATGCTATTAATATTTAATGTCAAACGGTTTGGTCATATTTCAGTATTCTGTGATGTATACGTATACTAAAGTGAATATTGGGATTCAAACTTTAAAAAACTCTATATATGAAATGGTACAAGTGTCTTCTTTTTTTAAGCCCATAACCATGTGTGTTATGTGTATACTTTCTGTTTCAAAGTAGATTTGTTTAAGACTACCAAGGAACGCTCTGTGTGACCCTGATTTAGCCCACTGCAGTAATGGTTAAAGGCATTTAAACTCTATATGTTTCCCATCGAGTGATCCATTCACTCTTCATAGTCACTCACCTCCCCTCTGTTCTCTATGGTGAATCTCTACTGCCCCCTTGTGTATCCTAGAGAACATTGATTTATGGAACACCCCTCTTATAAGGACCGTCGGCCTGGAATAAGAGCCCCATAAATGAATGACAGCAGATAAACCATGGAAAATGTTGTTTTACCTCCGATGACTAGAAGACATAAAAGGATATACGTTTATATAGTCTACCGATTTGTTGGTTTTGTCAGACTAGAAGTCGTAATAAAATGATATAGTCTAGCGTTTTGTTGGTTTTGTCAGACTAGAAGTCGTAATAAAATGATATATAAGAACAGGATGTCATTTGGGATGCATACATTTCCTCTCCACGACTGTCCACTCCTCTCTGGGAAACATCCATTCCATTTAAGATTGAACATACCAAACATTAGTGCATATGGAATGACGTGTTTGGTACCATTCCACCAATTCCGCTCCAGCCATTACCATGAGCCCTTACTCCCCAATTAAGGTGTCACCAACCTCCTGTGATGTTGACTCCAATGCTTCCCACAGTTGGTTAGAAGTCCTCTGGGTGGTGGACCATTCTTGTTACACACGGGAAACTGTTGAGTGTGAAAAACCCAGCAGCATTGCAGTTCTTGACACAAACCGGTGCGCCTGGTACCTACTACCATACCCCGTTCATACAATCCATGTCACCATTGTCTCAAGGCTAAACGTCCTTTATTATCCTGTCTCCTCCCCTTCATCTACACTGACTGAAGTGGATTTAACAGGTGACATCAATAAGGGATCTTCACCTGGATTCCCCTGGTCAGTCTATGTCACGGCATGTTCTTAATGTTTTGTATACTCAGTATAGCTATAAAAGGGTCCTGGAACACATGAAACGTAACCTTTTACACCTCAACACGCTCCACCACGTTGAATTACAACCATGTTGATATACACTCTCTGGTTGTTATTTCCCTCTCAGAAACACGACAGAGCATTGATTTGAATCGTTCAGTCAAGAGACAGTATATGCCCACTAATATGGCCACTAATAACCAACCTATATGCAGACTTAGGGAGAGCGTTAAGATTTCTTAAGACACTTTATGACCAAAAAATGTTTGTTCAATGAAAAAATGCACCACCTATCATGTTATTGTACAGTACGTTTACTAGCTAGATGATACATTTGAAACAATACAGCAATGTGACTTGTATGGTTTTCTATTCGTGACCTTATTGGGATCGTCGTCATAATTCTCTGATGGTTTTCTGCCACCAAGTGGATGTTCATATTACTTCTTAATTTCTTCTTATGTGAGACAGAGGTAATGATGTAATTCAATCAAAAACAAAAAGTAAATAAATCATTTTGCTTATTGAGAAATAAAGTTTTAAATGTTAAACTGCTGCCTTCGAAAAGAAGTAATTTCCAAACTATGAGTAAAGGCAAGGGCACAACTCTACTGCATTTTGATCATATTTTCTTTACAGTCCAAGACTCTGCGGTGCCTCAGGCTGCTTTCCTTTTCACGTTTTCAAAGGACTAGAGCTTAAACTATAAAAGAAAGAACAGACATCGATTATAACTAGCAATTCTGTCTGCTTTTGCTTAAAGGGGCAATCTGTGATTGCTACATAAATTTTGTAACTTTTTAATCAAGATACACACATTATTTATTGAAGAATATAACTTATAAATGCCTCACGAGCTTCGTTCAATTGTCTTATCCCATCAGAACCTAAAATAAAAGCTTGTTTTTCCAACACTCTATAGCCTCAAAACATAGTTCAAACTGTAATTTTGATCTCATGGATGGTCAGTTATTGCCCCCCATGGCTCTGTCTGTGAATTTGAGATTTCTCCAGACCCATTTCCCAGCTACTGTATTTACAAAATCAGTGGCGGAGTGACACTTTGCTATTGTTTAAACTGCATATTGCTCCTTTAAGTACAATTCACCTCCTAGCCCTTTTTTAATTGGAAGGAAAAGTTCATGCTTTTCAGTTGTTCCATTTTTGTTGTTATTTGTTTTGTGTAGTAAATATTTTATTGTATATTCATATTTTTTCCTGTGAAGCACATTGTGTTGCATTCCATGTCTGAAAATACAGCTGGATTTGAATTAAAGATCGCAAAGGGGTAAATTAGTGTTAATACATTGTTTTGTCCATGTTTTTATATACTGTATTTAGTAATTAATTTCTCATAGTATATCTATTGTTAATCTTTTCAGATTTTGCCAGTATCTTGAGTAATTACTCTGCACAACTCAAATCATGAGTTGAGGAAATTGTTTGCGCATTTCATTGAAAGATCTAAGCGCATTAAAAGGGAAATATCCCCATCTGAACTTTAGCTCCCTAGGTTTTGGATTGAGGCCTATAATATATAATATATGTAAACATTTATTGGCCACAAATAATATTCCCATGCTGTAATTTAATGCTTGTCACGGATCCCTACTGTTGCTCATTCCGTGCACCAGTCCCGCAGGTCTATGTCTCCTGTTTTTCTGTGTCGATTGGGTTGTTTATTACGGGTCTCCCACCTCCGTGTATTTATTACAGGTCCCCCCCCCCACGTGTATTTATTACGGGCCCCCCCCTGTATTTATTATGGTTCCCCCCCCATGTATTTATTTGAGGTACTCCACGTTCTTTAATGTTTTGTATACATGGTTCATTTGGGTACAAATAAAAAAACCTTATTACACATTCCTGTGCCTGTCTCCCGATCATTATATCAACGGGACACTGCTGATTCTATCACTTAGCATGTCACTTAGCATTCTGTCACTTAGCGTTCTGTCACTTAGCATTCTGTCACTTAGCATTCAGTCACTTAGCGTTCTGTCACTTAGCATACAGTCACTTAGCATTCTGTCACTTAGCATTCTGTCACTTAGCATTCTGTCATGCAATCAGTCTCCGAAATACCATTCCACTCTAATTGCTGTCAAGCTTCTTCTTGGTGATGTTTTTTTTTTGTTTAATTTCAACCTGTAAATGTCAATCCACTCCACAGTGACAGAGAATGAATGTGATGCCAATATAGAATTTACTAGAATAGAGAAGCAGTGTAAAGCCACTTGTTATTCATCACCTCGGCTGTCTACGCTGTTGGCTAGTGCTGTCAAATCATCACCATCAAATGAGAATGTTTATTAGGTTGATATTAGACAAGGATTAACATAACATTACAGTGGGAGACAAGATTGCATGGAGGCATAGCCAAAGACCCCAGAGATGTGCCCTGAGATGTTCCTAGTTAACTAATATTTCCCATAGAGCCATAGAGCTGAATTAAACATCTAAACAAGAACGACACCATCTGAAAGGTCGTACAGTAATGAACATAGCATCCGTTGGATGACTTAGAGCGAGTGATTTTATAGTTATATAATAATAATATAAAGATATCCCAAGATTACTCAAATGTACAATAAAGTACCTATCTATCTATCTATCTATCTATCTATCTATCTATCTATCTATCTATCTATCTATCTATCTATCTATCTATCTATCTATCTATCTATCTATCTATCTATCTATCTATCTATCTATCTATCTATCTATCTATCTATCTATCTATCTATCTATCATTGGTGGCAGTGGCGTTTTGAGTTTTAACGACTGTGGAACCTATGTCTTCTGAAGTTATCGCTGGATAAGTTATCACTGAAGTTATCACTACATGCTAACCAGGCCTACTACTAGCCCTGTGGAGTTAGCATATGAAGAGGAGTGTGCAAGCCTTGTTCTAGCGTCATCATCTCCCTCGCTGCTAGCCTTTTGAAGAGTATTTGACTGTCCATTTATTCAACAACGTCATACCTAAAAATACTTTTCTACTGGACTTGGAAATCTATCGGACATTTGTTATTTTCACGAACTGTGCATTTCCCGCCATTCTCTTTGATTAGCCCAAGCCTGTTGCAACACGGATATGACTGAGGATGATTCAAAATGGCTTGCCGCTTTTCGAGGGAGGACTGATCTCTCCTTGGTTTATCTCCTTGGTTTATCCGGAATGGAGCTGCCTACAGTATGTGGGAGAACTTGCCTAACTACTGCTTGTATGAGTGACTTTTGCTGTATGGAACTGAAGGATGCCTTGGGGATATAGTGTGCGGTCATGGCCCGGTGGTGTGCATGTGGGCCGGGCATTGGTTGGCTACTGCGAAACCATCTTCGTGAACGTCAGTGGTTTGGAGATGGAAAAAGAGACATTTTGAATTCGCAAAAATAAAGTAGGGATTGTGTCTCTTTATTTGAATCATTAGATGGTACACACTAATTGAGATGGTGGTTGCCTGTCAATAAAGTCATGTCTTGTAGAGCTCCTGTATTGCTGCCTCTAGTCTTAACTTCATTATAGTTGACCTTCCACTCTCCGACTGCATTATCAATGGACTACTTTGACCACTGGAAATGAGTCAGATGTATTTTTTCAATCTACTCTGGCTTAACCCTCCTGTTGTGTTAGTTTCATGTTAATTAATTCTGTGTTCCCGGTCCAAAATGACCGCCCCATTATAGTGAATATAAATCCATAATAATGCATATATTATCACCTAACGTTGTGTTAGATCATTTTATCAACTTAAGTTCTTGTGAACATTACAAGTTTTGAACTTGTATTTGCTGTTTATGGCCTGTAGGCCTCATTGACCTGAGCTCATACAACTCGTTTTTGTTTATTTTATCTAGTACTAGAATAGTATTTATTATTTTATCTAGTACTAGAATAGTATTTATTATTTTATCTAGTACTAGAATAGTATTTATTATTTTATCTAATACTAGAATAGTATTTATTATTTTATCTAGTACTAGAATAGTATTTATTATTTTATCTAGTACTAGAATAGTATTTCACTGTACTGGTTGATGTGACATTAAAACTTAGAACTTGAAACCAACCAACACACCCACACGTGCACCTGCACACTCACACTCACACACACACACAAACATTTTATTTCCCTGGCAGTGGCTCAATCATGTCAGGATTCTGTCTCCAGCATAAAGACCTTTTCATTAACAGCTGTGGGCCTTTGAAAGCCCAAGTGCCTGTCATGCCACCATATTACTGCACTACCATTAGGCTCTCCCTACAGTGTAGCTGCCACAATGTGGGAATGTAATGGCCTCTGCAGTTAAAATGGTATTCTGCAGTCCTGGTCCTCAGGGTAATGTGGGGATGTAATGGCCTCTACAGTTAGAATGGTATTCTGCAGTCCTGGTCCTCAGGATAATGTGGGGATGTAATGGCCTCTACAGTCAGAATGGTATTCTGCAGTCCTGGTCCTCAGGATAATGTGGGGATGTAATGGCCTCTACAGTTAGAATGGTATTCTGCAGTCCTGGTCCTCAGGATAATGTGGGGATGTAATGGCCTCTACAGTTAGAATGGTATTCTGCAGTCCTGGTCCTCAGGATAATGTATGGATGTAATGGCCTCTACAGTTAGAATGGTATTCTGCAGTCCTGGTCCTCAGGGTAATGTATGGATGTAATGGCCTCTACAGTTAGAATGGTATTCTGCAGTCCTGGTCCTCAGGATAATGTGGGGATGTAATGGTCTCTACAGTTAGAATGGTATTCTGCAGTCCTGGTCCTCAGGATAATGTGGGGATGTAATGACCTCTACAGTCAGAATGGTATTCTGCAGTCCTGGTCCTCAGGATAATGTGGGGATGTAATGACCTCTACAGTCAGAATGGTATTCTGCAGTCCTGGTCCTCAGGATAATGTGGGGATGTAATGGCCTCTACAGTTAGAATGGTATTCTGCAGTCCTGGTCCTCAGGGTAATGTATGGATGTAATGGCCTCTACAGTTAGAATGGTATTCTGCAGTCCTGGTCCTCAGGACAATGTGTGGATGTAATGGTCTCTACAGTTAGAATGGTATTCTGCAGTCCTGGTCCTCAGGATAATGTAGGGATGTAATGGCCTCTACAATCAGAATGGTATTCTGCAGTCCTGGTCCTCAGGATAATGTAATGGCCTCTACTAATCCATCTGTCTGATTCAATTTATCAAGGGATTCATGGGCAGTTGAGTAGCTGAATCAGTGTTAGTGCAGGGCTAGAGCAAAATCCAGCACACCCTTTTTAAATTGGAGTCTGTGAATTCCTGAATACCCCCTTCTTCTTCTTCTTCTTCTTCTTCTTCTTCTTCTTCTTCTTCTTCTTCTTCTTCTTCTTCTTCTTCTTCTTCTTCTTCTTCTTCTTCTTCTTCTTCTTCTTCTTCCTCTATGCTGTATCTTGTAGGATACAGAGCGGTGCAAATGTATGTTAAATATGTATTTCAATTACATATTTTGTAACAAGATACTTTTGAGAGCTGTATTTTTTATACAAAATACTATTCTATATAACATTATAGCGGTTCACAATTTTGTGGCCCCCTTTCACCCTGCATTGGTATCAGAAGTCTGATGGCACTACGGTGTGATAACAGTGTCTGCTAAGTGAACTAAACGTGTGTGTAAAACTGAACAATTGCAAAGCATGCTGAATATTATTCTAATGAGCTCCGCCCCCAAACAAGGCCAATAGTAATACCCAGTGTGCTTTGCAGTTCATTTTGGTATGTTTGTTTTCACATATACATCTACATTTAGGTCAGCAGACAATGTTTTCCAGAGTGATTTACAGTCACTACATATCACAGTCATAGTCATAGTAAAACGTTTCACTACATATCACAGTCATAGTAAAAAGTTTCACTACATATCACAGTCATAGTCATAGTAAAACGTTTCACTACATATCACAGTCATAGTCATAGTAAAACGTTTCACTACATATCACAGTCACAGTCATAGTAAAACGTTTCACTACATATCACAGTCATAGTAAAACGTTTCACTACATATCACAGTCATAGTCATAGTAAAACGTTTCACTACATATCACAGTCATAGTCATAGTAAAACGTTTCACTACATATCACAGTCATAGTAAAACGTTTCACTACATATCACAGTCAAGGTAAAACGTTTCACTACATATCACAGTCATAGTCATAGTGAAACGTTTCACTACATATCACAGTCATAGTCATAGTAAAACGTTTCACTACATATCACAGTCATAGTCATAGTAAAACGTTTCACTACATATCACAGTCATAGTCATAGTAAAACGTTTCACTACATATCACAGTCATAGTCATAGTAAAACGTTTCACTACATATCATAGTCATAGTCATAGTAAAACGTTTCACTACATATCACAGTCATAGTCATAGTAAAACGTTTCACTACATAACACAGTCATAGTCATAGTAAAACGTTTCACTACATATCACAGTCACAGTCATAGTAAAACGTTTCACTACATATCACAGTCACAGTCATAGTAAAACGTTTCACTACATATCACAGTCATAGTCATAGTAAAACGTTTCACTACTTAACACAGTCATAGTCATAGTAAAACGTTTCACTACATATCACAGTCATAGTCATAGTAAAACGTTTCACTACATATCACAGTCATAGTCATAGTAAAACGTTTCACTACATATCACAGTCACAGTCATAGTAAAACGTTTCACTACATATCACAGTCATAGTAAAACGTTTCACTACATATCACAGTCATAGTCATAGTAAAACGTTTCACTACATATCACAGTCACAGTCATAGTAAAACGTTTCACTACATATCACAGTCATAGTAAAACGTTTCACTACATATCACAGTCACAGTCATAGTAAAACGTTTCACTACATATCACAGTCATAGTAAAACGTTTCACTACATATCACAGTCATAGTCATAGTAAAACTTTTCACTACATATCACAGTCATAGTCATAGTAAAACGTTTCACTACATATCACAGTCATAGTCATAGTAAAACGTTTCACTACATATCACAGTCACAGTCATAGTAAAACGTTTCACTACATATCACAGTCACAGTCATAGTAAAACGTTTCACTACATAACACAGTCACAGTCATAGTAAAACGTTTCACTACATAACACAGTCACAGTCATAGTAAAACGTTTCACTACATATCACAGTCACAGTCATAGTAAAACGTTTCACTACATATCACAGTCACAGTCATAGTAAAACGTTTCACTACATATCACAGTCATAGTCATAGTAAAACGTTTCACTACATATCACAGTCATAGTCATAGTAAAACGTTTCACTACATATCACAGTCATAGTCATAGTAAAACGTTTCACTACATATCACAGTCATAGTCATAGTAAAACGTTTCACTACATATCACAGTCATAGTCATAGTAAAACGTTTCACTACATATCACAGTCATAGTCATAGTAAAACGTTTCACTACATATCACAGTCATAGTCATAGTAAAACGTGTCACTACATATCACAGTCATAGTCATAGTAAAACGTTTCACTACATATCATAGTCATAGTAAAACGTTTCACTTAAAAGCCCACAGATCCTGTGTGTGTGTGTGTGTGTGTGTGTGTGTGTGTGTGTGTGTGTGTGTGTGTGTGTGTGTGTGTGTCCAGAGCCTTTAAGGAGTCTAAGGAGTGCAGTCTGGGAAACAGGATCATTGAGCCATACTTCTCCACTTCTGACCAAGAGAGAGTGTGTGTGTTTGTGTCTCTCACTATATGTCTCTCTGTGTGTATGTGTGTGTGTGTGTGTGTGTGTGTGTGTCCAGAGCCTTTAAGGAGTCTAAGGAGTGCAGTCTGGGAAACAGGATCATTGAGCCATACTTCTCCACTTCTGACCAAGAGAGAGTGTGTGTGTTTGTGTCTCTCACTATATGTCTCTCTGTGTGTATGTGTGTGTGTGTGTGTGTGTGTGTGTGTGTGTGTGTGTGTGTGTGTGTGTGTGTGTGTGTGTGTGTGTGTGTGTGTGTGTGTGTGTGTGTGTGTGTGTGTGTGTGTGTGTGTGTGTGTGTGTGTGTGTCTGTGTGGGTGTGTGTAGGAGCCCTCTGAACCAAAACAGATTGGATTGGCCTTACCGACCACAGGGAACAGCTGTAGGGGCCTTCTGTAGCAGACTGATGCATTTCACCTGTGACTCTGACTGTGACTGTCTGCGCAACTGGATAAACCAAGTGGCC
Organism: Thymallus thymallus; assembly: GCA_023634145.1. Lineage (NCBI taxonomy): Eukaryota > Metazoa > Chordata > Actinopteri > Salmoniformes > Salmonidae > Thymallus > Thymallus thymallus. The sequence goes on from CM042424.1 coordinate 15,188,341, forward strand.
TCTGATCTCAACCCATGTCTATTTATAAAAACAGATGCAGACATCTACAGAGGCATAGAGAAAGCCCAATGGCTCTGTTGGAGTGGTGATTGAGGGGATGTGTGTGTGTGTGTGTGTGTGTGTGTGTGTGTGTGAGCTTGTTTCTGAGGCTAGGTTACTGAGACTGATTGCATGCTAAGAGGCTTGTGCATACCAATCGGTCAATTAAGATTTTACTGTTGTTGGCTAAATCACGCTCTCACAGAGTTTTTCTTGATTGTCTTAAACAAATCTATCTCTGAAACTATACACCTAACACACCTGGTTATGGGCTTTAATAAAAGAAGACACCTGTACCATGTCAGATATAGAGATGAAATGTATTACACTTTGAGTTTATTCCCAATATTACAGTTTATATACTGTACATCAAAGAAGACTGAAATATCACTAAACCGTTTGACATAGCAACACCACATTATAATTTTTGTCATTGTTATAATGTTGATTCATTTCGACGTTATGAAAAATATTAATAACATTCCACCCATGAGGCCACTAGAGGGCGCTTTGGCCGTTTCTTCCAGTTTCTAGTGGTTCACACCACAGGTGACCACCCCTCTTCTTCTCAATGCGTTGTCATAAAGAGTTGCTCACATTACTGAATAGAATTGATGACAGACAAAGTTGTGTTTTTCTCTCTGAATACTTCATAGTATTTGATAGTATTTGATTTAAAGGGGCAATATGTAATTCTTTGGGCAACCTGATCACATTCACGTACACTAGATCGCTCATTCTACTAGAAAGCAAGTCTAAGAAGTGGTAGATCTGTTCTATATAATCTATTTCTATGATTACGTTTTGTTTCTGCATCTTTTACTTTCAGTTTTGATCACCAGCTTCAAACAGCTGAAACGGCAATATTTTTGGTTATGGAAAATATATTTCACATGCGGTTTAGATGGAACAATGATTCTCTACACTATATTTGCATATTTTGTCACATAAACTGAAATTAGGGTTAACTATCAGACGTTTTAGCAACCAGGAAATGGCAGAGCGGTTTCTGCATAGTGCACCTTTAACAGTAGTATCGACTGAGCACATGAAAGTTAGACAACACACACTGTCTCCTTGAGATCCCTATCACATTTACAACGGGGACTACACCGAACGAGCACGCATCAGCGTCTTTCAGCCAATCCCAAATGGCACCCTATTTCTTACATAGTGCGCTAGTAGGCTCTAGTCAAACATAGTGCGCTAACTATGGAATAAGGGCGCCATTTGAGACATAGACAGTGGCGCCATTTGAGACATAGACAGTGGCGCCATTTGAGACATAGACAGTGGGGGTAATTTGAGACATAGACAGTGGGGGTAATTTGAGACATAGACAGTGGGGGTAATTTGAGACATAGACAGTGGGGGTAATTTGAGACATAGACAGTGGGGGTAATTTGAGACATAGACAGTGGGGGTAATTTGAGACATAGACAGTGGGGGTAATTTGAGACATAGACAGTGGGGGTAATTTGAGACATAGACAGTGGGGGTAATTTGAGACATAGACAGTGGGGGTAATTTGAGACATAGACAGTGGCGCCATTTGAGACATAGACAGTGGGGGTAATTTGAGACATAGACAGTGGGGGTAATTTGAGACATAGACAGTGGGGGTAATTTGAGACATAGACAGTGGGGGTAATTTGAGACATAGACAGTGGGGGTAATTTGAGACATAGACAGTGGGGGTAATTTGAGACATAGACAGTGGGGGTAATTTGAGACATAGACAGTGGGGGTAATTTGAGACATAGACAGTGGGGGTAATTTGAGACATAGACAGTGGCGCCATTTGAGACATAGACAGTGGGGGTAATTTGAGACATAGACAGTGGCGCCATTTGAGACATAGACAGTGGGGGTAATTTGAGACATAGACAGTGGGGGTAATTTGAGACATAGACAGTGGGGGTAATTTGAGACATAGACAGTGGGGGTAATTTGAGACATAGACAGTGGGGGTAATTTGAGACATAGACAGTGGGGGTAATTTGAGACATAGACAGTGGGGGTAATTTGAGACATAGACAGTGGGGGTAATTTGAGACATAGACAGTGGGGGTAATTTGAGACATAGACAGTGGGGGTAATTTGAGACATAGACAGTGGCGCCATTTGAGACATAGACAGTGGGGGTAATTTGAGACATAGACAGTGGCGCCATTTGAGACATAGACAGTGGGGGTAATTTGAGACATAGACAGTGGCGCCATTTGAGACATAGACAGTGGGGGTAATTTGAGACATAGACAGTGGGGGTAATTTGAGACATAGACAGTGGGGGTAATTTGAGACATAGACAGTGGGGGTAATTTGAGACATAGACAGTGGGGGTAATTTGAGACATAGACAGTGGGGGTAATTTGAGACATAGACAGTGGGGGTAATTTGAGACATAGACAGTGGGGGTAATTTGAGGCATAGACAGTGGGGGTAATTTGAGACATAGACAGTGGGGGTAATTTGAGACATAGACAGTGGGGGTAATTTGAGACATAGACAGTGGGGGTAATTTGAGACATAGACAGTGGGGGTAATTTGAGACATAGACAGTGGGGGTAATTTGAGACATAGACAGTGGCGCCATTTGAGACATAGACAGTGGGGGTAATTTGAGACAGACAGTGGGGGTAATTTGAGACATAGACAGTGGGGGTAATTTGAGACATAGACAGTGGGGGTAATTTGAGACATAGACAGTACATAGACAGTGGGGGTAATTTGAGACATAGACAGTGGGGGTAATTTGAGACATAGACAGTGGGGGTAATTTGAGACATAGACAGTGGGGGTAATTTGAGACATAGACAGTGGGGGTAATTTGAGACATAGACAGTGGCGCCATTTGAGACATAGACAGTGGGGGTAATTTGAGACATAGACAGTGGGGGTAATTTGAGACATAGACAGTGGGGGTAATTTGAGACATAGACAGTGGGGGTAATTTGAGACATAGACAGTGGGGGTAATTTGAGACATAGACAGTGGGGGTAATTTGAGACATAGACAGTGGGGGTAATTTGAGACATAGACAGTGGGGGTAATTTGAGACATAGACAGTGGCGCCATTTGAGACATAGACAGTGGGGGTAATTTGAGACATAGACAGTGGGGGTAATTTGAGACATAGACAGTGGGGGTAATTTGAGACATAGACAGTGGGGGTAATTTGAGACATAGACAGTGGGGGTAATTTGAGACATAGACAGTGGGGGTAATTTGAGACATAGACAGTGGCGCCATTTGAGACATAGACAGTGGGGGTAATTTGAGACATAGACAGTGGGGGTAATTTGAGACATAGACAGTGGGGGTAATTTGAGACATAGACAGTGGGGGTAATTTGAGACATAGACAGTGTGGGTAATTTGAGACATAGACAGTGGGGGTAATTTGAGACATAGACAGTGGGGGTAATTTGAGACATAGACAGTGTGGGTAATTTGAGACATAGACAGTGGGGGTAATTTGAAACATAGACAGTGGGGGTAATTTGAGACATAGACAGTGGGGGTAATTTGAGACATAGACAGTGGGGGTAATTTGAGACATAGACAGTGGGGGTAATTTGAGACATAGACAGTGGCGCCATTTGAGACATAGACAGTGGGGGTAATTTGAGACATAGACAGTGGGGGTAATTTGAGACATAGACAGTGGGGGTAATTTGAGACATAGACAGTGGGGGTAATTTGAGACATAGACAGTGGGGGTAATTTGAGACATAGACAGTGGGGGTAATTTGAGGCATAGACAGTGGGGGTAATTTGAGACATAGACAGTGGCGCCATTTGAGACATAGACAGTGGGGGTAATTTGAGACATAGACAATGGGGGTAATTTGAGACATAGACAGTGGGGGTAATTTGAGACATAGACAGTGGGGGTAATTTGAGACATAGACAGTGGGGGTAATTTGAGACATAGACAGTGGCGCCATTTGAGACATAGACAGTGGGGGTAATTTGAGACATAGACAGTGGGGGTAATTTGAGACATAGACAGTGGGGGTAATTTGAGACATAGACAGTGGGGGTAATTTGAGACATAGACAGTGGGGGTAATTTGAGACATAGACAGTGGGGGTAATTTGAGACATAGACAGTGGCGCCATTTGAGACATAGACAGTGGGGGTAATTTGAGACATAGACAGTGGGGGTAATTTGAGACATAGACAGTGGGGGTAATTTGAGACATAGACAGTGGGGGTAATTTGAGACATAGACAGTGGGGGTAATTTGAGAAATAGACAGTGGGGGTAATTTGAGACATAGACAGTGGGGGTAATTTGAGACATAGACAGTGGCGCCATTTGAGACATAGACAGTGGGGGTAATTTGAGACATAGACAGTGGGGGTAATTTGAGACATAGACAGTGGGGGTAATTTGAGACATAGACAGTGGGGGTAATTTGAGACATAGACAGTGGGGGTAATTTGAGACATAGACAGTGGGGGTAATTTGAGAAATAGACAGTGGGGGTAATTTGAGACATAGACAGTGGGGGTAATTTTTGACATAGACAGTGGTGCCATTTGAGACATAGACAGTGGGGGTAATTTGAGACATAGACAGTGGGGGTAATTTGAGACATAGACAGTGGGGGTAATTTGAGACATAGACAGTGGGGGTAATTTGAGACATAGACAGTGGGGGTAATTTGAGACATAGACAGTGGGGGTAATTTGAGACATAGACAGTGGGGGTAATTTGAGACATAGACAGTGGGGGTAATTTGAGACATAGACAGTGGGGGTAATTTGAGACATAGACAGTGGCGCCATTTGAGACATAGACAGTGGGGGTAATTTGAGACATAGACAGTGGGGGTAATTTGAGACATAGACAGTGGGGGTAATTTGAGACATAGACAGTGTGGGTAATTTGAGACATAGACAGTGGGGGTAATTTGAGACATAGACAGTGGGGGTAATTTGAGACATAGACAGTGGGAGTAATTTGAGACATAGACAGTGGGGGTAATTTGAGACATAGACAGTGGGGGTAATTTGAGACATAGACAGTGGGGGTAATTTGAGACATAGACAGTGGGGGTAATTTGAGACATAGACAGTGGGGGTAATTTGAGACATAGACAGTGGGGGTAATTTGAGACATAGACAGTGGGGGTAATTGCTATGCAGTGGCTGATTGAATATTTTTGCAGAATCTCAACCTATTGATATGCCTTTTTCTCTCTATGGAATGACAAGAGCTGCTTCAGATGGGGATGGCGGTCATTTGAATATATCTGATGGGAGAGAGAGAGAGTTTGCTTTCCAAATGGCACTCTAGATAGATAGATAGATAGATAGATAGATAGATAGATAGATAGATAGATAGATAGATAGATAGATAGATAGATAGATAGATAGATAGATAGATAGATAGATAGATAGATAGATGATAGATAGATAGATAGATAGATAGATAGATAGATAGATAGATAGATAGATAGATAGATAGATAGATAGATAGATAGATAGATAGATAGATAGATAGATAGATAGATAGATAGATAGATAGATAGATAGATAGATAGATAGATAGATAGATAGATAGATAGATAGATAGATAGATAGATAGATAGATAGATAGATAGATAGATAGATAGATAGATAGATAGATAGATAGGTACTTTATTGTATTTCCTACTGTATATTGTGCACTGCTTTTGACTAGTTCCCGTAGGGTGATGAGACCAGGAGTCATGTCCAGACTGATAACGAGGTGAATGAATATTAATGAGGATTCACGGTTGGTTAGACACTTGATAGACAAGCCCTTTCGATTGCATCAATGAAAATGTTCAGAAATTGTTTGTTGGTTGTCAGTTGAAAATCATCTGCTTTCCCAACCGTGTATACTGAACTTGCAAATCAATTTAAATTTGACAGAGCCAATCGTTCCAAGTCAACCCCTCTTGAATCAAAATCTCAAAATCGTACATATATATATATAATATCAATAGCCTTACTACCTATCTTGGTTTTGTGATGGTCTATGTTAAGTTCCTTACTGTATTACAGAACCATAAGTCAATACTGTATCTAATTAAAACCCCTCTTTCCTACATTCTAGTAAAGGCCATGCTCATGGATCAATACACACTACGAACACTGGTGATGTAGTAACCAGGAGCCGAAGAAGCCACAGTGATTACAAAACAGTATCCATCCTACCCTCAAAACTCTAGAGAGCATCATCCACAAAGTATGAATTGAAGCGTGTTAATTATCTCTCTCTCTCTCTCTCTCTCTCTCTTCTCTCTCTCTCTCTCTCTCTCTCTCTCTCTCTCTCTCTCTCTCTCTCTCTCTCTCTCTCTCTCTCTCTCTCTCTCTCTCTCTCTCTCTCTCTCTCTCTCTCTCTCTCTCTCTCTCTCTCTCTCTCAGGTTAAAACCCATTCAAAGATGCTTAAATGTTAATTAAGTTTATGATGAAACTTGCATGTGCTTTGATTTAGTTGACCTCAGTCACACAACGGTTAGTAAAGGGATTTCCTCCGAATGTCTTTTTTTGTAGCAAACATTCTATCACAGGTGCAGAATGCAGTGTCCAGTGGGCTGACTGGCATAGCCTGCACAGCTGAGCAGCGAATCGGAGGAACCTTGAGCCAACGCGGTTAAACAGCATTGACTTCACACACTATAAGACCAGTGAGCAATATGCAGAAAAGTGTCCAGAAATGTCCACCCCTGCCTCTCACTCACAGGAGGAATTGACACACCTGAATCTGCCTGTGGGGAGTCTGCTGTATAAGTGTGTTATTGCTGAACCGACAATAATATCACAGCCAGTAACATCCCAGGTAAAATTGGACTGAAAGGAATATTTATTTGTGTCTGTACCATTTTAATGTATTTGAACTGATGGGTGTCTCTTCTGTTCAATGCTTTCTAACTCCATATAATAACTTAACATAGATCATATACTCTTTCCCAGACACATGGCGAGCATGTCAACTGGCAGAAGTGCCTGTCCTTCCTTCCATAACTTTAATTCATATTGGGGTATCGACCCTGTGAATGGCATTTGACTGGTCAGTTCATTCAGCATCTTCATGAATGATATCACCGTGCAGGTTACACAGGGCAGCACAGATTCAAAGCATTTTAGATCAGAGGCTGATTGTCTGTGAGGTGATTCTAAACTGTTTGAGCCTTTGAATTACGCATTCCACATGAAGTCTGGAATTTTTTCATTTGACCTTCCTCTCGTATAGCAGATCACGGATTGTGAAACCCCGGTCAGCCATGACCTCATCACCTGGACAGAGGTACTCCAGATACCCAGAATCCAATGTTATATATTTGCTGTCTTTGTAGAAGGGTAGAAGATGTTCCACCAGGGTAGAACATCAAGAGACAAGCCTGTATGCAGCAAGAGACAAGCCTGTATGCAGTCGACAGAGGGCTTCGTTCCTCAGCAGGGGTTTTGTAGAGAGGTGCTGCTGGGCACTGTGTCCCTGCCTCACAGGTATTGGGCTTTACATGATCACATGAGCCGTAGTTGTGATCACTTAGAGATGGGTCTTCCCATTGGGTTTGGGCATCCTTCTCTGAAGGCATATCCACTCTTTCTATCTGTGTTGGCCAATCCCCGTTCTCAACTTGAGCCTGTTGTGTCATCTGTTAACAAATCAGAATGAGAGCAGGCAAACTGCTCAAGCGTTCGGCTTCCCTGTCACTGATGACTGGCTGACCAACACACGACGCTTCTTCACGAGTGGAGCATCGTAGCCAAGCCATTTTTATGGGTAAGGATGCTCCACTGTAGGCTTCCTGTCAAAGAAATGGTAGGAGCACACACATGGACGTTTTGGTGGTTTCTTTAGGTCCAACGCTTTGAGCCAGAGCCGCAAAGGCTGCGTCTTTATGGTCGTATGGGGCTCATTCAGATCGACATAACGTTAGAGGTGGGTGTTCAAAACATTGCTGATGTAAAAACTGCCTCCTCTTCATCCAATTATTGTGACAGCCTCGTACTGAACATGTCATTCTTGTCATGTCGATCGATTTGAGGATTTTCTGTCAAGATTTGAGGAAGTAAAACTATCAAGCTCTCAACTAAAAGTATCACTTTTGCGCTAGTGTCGGAAATAGAAACACAATGGCAGCGAACTCGCTGCGACCACTGTGACGTTCCAGAGTAAGGCGAACAACCTCTAAGGCTACAACCCAAGTGGCTTCGACACCCTATTCCCTAGAGCACTACTTTTGACCAGGGCCCATAGGGACGAGCCTGTGATTTGTGACGCAGCCCAATGAAACGTGGGCTTTGTCTGCTGTGAGGTACAATTTCCAATTCGAGCAGGTCAGAATCAGAAAGGAGCTCGTTCAGAGTATCCACGCTAACAAGCTCTAGTAGTCCACTAGATATCAAGCACCGTTCTCTGCTCTCCACTACATTGAACCACTTTAACTTCGTAAACACTTCCCCTGTTTAAAGCACATTCTCTTCGCTATAGTTTGACGGTTTAATAAGGGAGTCCTTGACTGTTTTAGTGACACTCCTTTATACTCATTAACTGCATGGTGATGAGGTAGTTTGTATACAGCTGTAGCCAAACCAACAAGATGAGGAAAACAACACTAGGCGGTCACTCTCTCTCCACCCGCTGTTGCTACTCATAATACAAGCTCACGAAAGGACCGTTCTCCTCAGAAAGGGACAGTTTGTTCAAACACCTAGATTACTTAAAACCGCTTTTTATTTAGCAGAATAATTAATTAATTCAGACTTTTATTGTGTTTCGTAGTTTTACTAAGAAGTATATTCATCACACTAATACTATATTTTGTTTGTTTTTCCAACAAATCTGCATAGGAATAAGACTGATATTTTGTATTTATTTTTTTTGTTTTGTCAAGACTTCCCTCCGAGGTTTGGCCCTGTAACTCAGTGGATTGATAAATCTACACACATTGCACAGTTTGGTCTAATAAAACTTAAATATTCAATAAATCTGTGCAAAAAAAAAATATGTATACAGTGGGGAGAACAAGTATTTGATACACTGCCGATTTTGCAGGTTTTCCTACTTACAAAGCATGTAGAGGTCTGTAATTTTTATCATAGGTACACTTCAACTGTGAGAGACGGAATCCAGAAAATCACATTGTATGATTTTTAAATAATTAATTTGCATTTTATTGCATGACATAAGTATTTGATGACCTACCAACCAGTAAGAATTCCGGCTCTCACAGACCTGTTAGTTTTTCTTTAAGAAGCCCTCCTGTTCTCCACTCATTACCTGTATTAACTGCACCTGTTTGAACTCGTTACCTGTATAAAAGACACTTGTCCACACACAATATCAAACAGACTCCAACCTCTCCACAATGGCCAAGACCAGAGAGCTGTGTAAGGATATCAGGGATAAAATTGTAGACCTGCACAAGGCTGGGATGGGCTACAGGACAATAGGCAAGCAGCTTGGTGAGAAGGCAACAACTGTTGGCGCAATTATTAGAAAATGGAATAAGTTCAAGATGACGGTCAATCTCCCTCGGTCTGGGGCGCCATGCAAGATCTCACCTCGTGGGGCATCAATGATCATGAGGAAGGTGAGGGATCAGCCCAGAACTACACGGCAGGACCTGGTCAATGACCTGAAGAGAGCTGGGACCACAGTCTCAAAGAAAACCATTAGTAACACACTACACCGTCATGGATTAAAATCCTGCAGCGCACGCAAGGTCCCCCTGCTCAAGCCAGCGCATGTCCAGGCCCGTCTGAAGTTTGCCAATGACCATCTGGATGATCCAGAGGAGGAATGGGAGAAGGTCATGTGGTCTGATGAGACAAAAATAGAGCTTTTTGGTCTAAACTCCACTCGCCGTGTTTGGAGGAAGAAGAAGGATGAGTACAACCCCAAGAACACCATCCCAACTGTGAAGCATGGGGATGCTTTTCTGCAAAGGGGACAGGACGACTGCACCGTATTGAGGGGAGGATGGATGGGCCATGTATCGCGAGATCTCGGCCAACAACCTCCTTCCCTCAGTAAGAGCATTGAAGATGGGTCATGGCTGGTTCTTCCAGCATGACAACGACCCGAAACACACAGCCAGGGCAACTAAGGAGTGGCTCCATAAGATGCATCTCAAGGTCCTGGAGTGGCCTAGCCAGTTTCCCGACCTGAACCCAATAGATAATCTTTGGAGGGAGCTGAAAGTCCGTATTGCCCAGCGACAGCCCCGAAACCTGAAGGATCTGTATGGAGTGGGCCAAAATCCCTGCTGCAGTGTGTGAAAACCTGGTCAAGAACTACAGGAAACATATGATCTCTGTAATTGCAAACAAAGGTTTCTGTACCAAATATTAAGTTCTGCTTTTCTGATGTATCAAATACTTATGTCATGCAATAAAATGCAAATTAATTACTTAAAAATCATACAATGTGATTTTCTGTATTTTTGTTTTAGATTCCGTCACTCACAGTTGAAGAGTACCTATGATAAAAATATGCTTTGTAAGTGGGAAAACCTGCAAAATCGGCAGTGTATCAAATACTTGTTCTCCCCACTGTATATATATATATAATTTTTTTGGCACAGATTTATTGAATATTTAAGTTTTATTAGACCAAACTGTGCAATGTGTGTAGATTTGGCAATCCACTGAGTTACAGGGCCAAACCTCGGAGGGAAGTCTTGACAACACAATGCCTCTGGCCAAGCGAGGGTGATCAGGCCTCACCAGAAAGTCAGAACAGAAGTCATTCAACACCATTAAATTAGTATGTTCTTTCCATGTACTTCAGACTCGTTATGTAAAAACATTTTAAACAGTCTCTGTATCAGGTTTACATTATTTTTCAGTCCACTTCTTACCAGGAGAACTAACATCTGTGAAACCAAAATTCGGATAATAGATACTTCAGGAAACATTATTTGCTTGTATTATAAGCAGTGGTGTAAAGTACTTCAGTACAAATACTTTAAAATACTACTTAAGTAGTTTTTTTGGGTATCTGTACTTTACTTTACTATTTATATTGTGTACAACTTTTACTTTTACTTCACTACATTCCTAAATAAAATAATATACTTTTTACTCCGTACATTTTCTCTGACACATAAAAGTACATTTTACATTTTGAATGATTAGAAGGACAGAAAATGGTCTAATTCACCCACTTATCAAGAGAACATCCCTGGTCGTCTACTGCCTCTGATCTAGAGGACTCACTAAACACAAATACTTTGTCTGTAAATTATGCCTAAGTGTTGGAGTTTGCTCTTTGCTATCCGTACAAGAAAATGGTGCCGTCTGGTTTGCTTAATATAAGGAATTTTACTTATGTACATTTGATCAATTACATTTACTTTTGATACTTAAGTATATTTAAAACCAAATACTTTTAGACTTTTACTCAAGTAGTATTTTACTGGGTGACTTTCATTTTTACTTGAGTCATTTTCTATTAAGGTATCTTTTAATCAAGCGACAAAAACAAACAAATGGCCGTTAATTTAGAAGCTCCCTTAATGGACGGTTCTGGGAACCTTTACACTTTTCACTGACTGCTCACCCAAGACAGCAGACCTCAGGAAGCATTTCAAAGAGACACAGAATTAGTGTTAAACTCATCCAAATACTTTGTACTGGACATTCCATCAGTCCAGGAAGATAAAAAAATACCTTTTGTTAGTTTTCATTATGCTACAGTACATCTTAATCAGTCCTAAAAATGCTATACTCGGTACTACTAGGCCTATGTACCACCCCCTTTCTTCCAATCGAGCTTACTGCATTTTGAAAGGAGGCCTCGATAAAACCATGCGTACATGTAATCATACTGGAGGCCTCATTATGTGAATATTTCATGGGAACCTTCTGAAGTAAACAATCTCAGAGCTCCTTTCACTTGCAATCTTATCTTCTAGATCTGTTGCATTGACTTATGGCTTGAATTCTGTACTTTTTGTCCCTGAGGCATCAACTAGTCAAAATATGAAACCTCTCCTCATCCGACATAGACTTGATCCTTTCCTCACTAATAACCACCTATCGATAGCAAAGAGTATTACACTGTAGCGACAATGAACTATATCTAGTAGTAGTGAGGAATCACTATAACATTGGGCTACTGTCTATCACCGTAGACAGCAACACATATCTTTCCTAGCACCCAGCGCTGCTCTTAGACTCTGCGAGCCACACACTCACTCAACGGCTCAACACACGCCGTTATCTATCAGAGAAGACTGCAGCATTCAGCTACCGCAATACACTCTGCTGCTTTCGCCTTTAATCATAGGCACTCAGTCAGTCACACATTCGATCAATTCACACAATGCCGGCACATGAATACACATTTTCATCCTGCTTACAGTGTATGTGGAATAATCAGGACAGTGATTTATATTGAGTTACCTCCGGTTCTCTGATGGCGAGGGTCACACACAGAGACACGTGACGTTAGGACTTTTAACATTAACTTTCCGTGTGAATGAATATGAAAAAGCACTCAGCTTCTTCAAGGTGCGGAGAAAGGCTAGATGTGAAAGATAAGGCGATCACGTTCTATATTTGAGAGTTTTACTAGACCAAACTGAGCACAGGGAGACCAAAACGACACTTCTGCAAGGTTCTAATAATCCTCAGGGAAGGTGGGCAATATACTCTTCCTTATCTGTTCGCTGTTTCATCCTTCCATGTCTAGTCCCAACATCTGAAACCAAGGTTCCCCTGGGGATTGAATAGAGTATACATTTGAATGCACCCATGGCTGATTTTATGGCTTAAGGGGCCCAGATATCAATCACTAAGAGGGTACTCTTTAAGGCTTAAGGGGCCCAGACATCGATCACTAAGAAGGTACTCTTTAAGGCTTAAGGGGCCCAGACATCGATCACTAAGAAGGTACTCTTTAAGGCTTAAGGGGCCCAGACATCGATCACTAAGAAGGTACTCTTTAAGGCTTAAGGGGCCCAGACATCGATCACTAAGAAGGTACTCTTTAAGGCTTAACGGGCCCAGACATCGATCACTAAGAAGGTACCTGGAGGCCCCATTCCAATAGAAATTATAATTAGAATAGTGTTCTTAACAGTAGCAAGGAAGTAAGTCTGCGTCCCAAATGGTTTACTATTCTTTGCAGAACACATCTTTCTTGTTAAAAGTAGTGCACTAAACAGGGAATAGGGTGCCGTTTGGGAAACAACTGAAAGACACTTTGGCCCTTAATGATTTCCATGGTGACCTTATCAAACTCATGCCACTAATTAAACCAAGCGTGCCTGCGCATGCCTCGTTTAGCTACAGCGGTTAGCGACGTGTTGCCATGACGACTACAACGGAGCAGATATCTGCCGATGCTTAGAGGTGATTGGTGAATGATTTAGAGCTAGAGAGAGAGAGGGAGAGAGACAGAGAGAGACAGAGAGAGACAGAGAGAGACAGAGAGAGAGAGAGAGAGAGAGAGAGAGAGAGATACAGAGAGAGAGAGAGTGAGAGAGATACAGATAGCAAGAGAGATCGAGAGACAGAAAGAGAGAGGTCTTCCTGGAAGAAATAATCACTGCCTAGCCACAGTGATTACTATGATATTTTCACTTCAGCATTGTGCATACCAACTATGATACACCTGTTACACCTGGGGTGAGAGAGCAGAACCTTCCATGGAATGTCAACTCCATCTCATGTCAGAGAAGCAGTGCTGTGGCTAGGCAGTGCAGGTAAGCTTCCAGCCTGGTATGTTCATAAGCATCACATTGTGAGAAGCCATTCCCGTGGGGATGTATGTGTGAGAGGAATTTCTCAGTTTGGTCACCATCCCTTTGGGTCATCGATAAAGCAGTCATTACAACTTTACATACCTCCAGCTGTGGTTACGTTACTCTTCACCCTGATCTGTTCATTCCTGCTTACTAATTTTGCATCCCAAATGGCACCCTGTTCCCAATATGTCCTGGTCAAAAGTCGTACCCTATAAAGGGTGCCATTTGGAACGCATATTTTTTTGCTCTTGATCGATAGCAATTGTTTCACATCTACTCGTGGCTAATTGCTTGTCGTACACGTTGAGGCGAAAACACATTTGTTTCCCAGGAATGATTTGTTGTCATGGAACTCTGGATCGATATCGGGAGGTCAGAAAGAGATTTTTCCTCAGAAAGATCTGAGCTAACAAGCTGGAGTAGTGTTAATGTAAATACTGTTACTGCAACCTTCACTTTGTCTTTCAAACTCTCTTTCGGTCTCTCTCTCTCTCTCTCTCTCTCTCTCTCTCTCTCTCTCTCTCTCTCTCTGTCTGTGATATGCACGCATGCACGGACACACACACTCACACAAACATAATCTTTCTCTCTTTCTCTGCTATCTCTCTCTCTCTCTCTCTCTTTATTCTCTCTCTCTCTCTCTCTCTCTCTCTCTCTCTCTCTCTCTCTCTCTCTCTCTCTATCTCTCTCTCTCTCTCTCTCTCTCTCTCTGTCTGTGATATGCACGCATGCACGGACACACCCACACAAACATCACCTTTCTCTCTTTCTCTCTCTCACACACACACACACACACACACCCTCAGAACCGCTCAGCAATGACCCGGAGATTAAGTTAATAGTTGAGGAGCTAAATGGATTTTATTGACCGGCCCACACCTGGCGTTCTGCAGCTTGACCCGGTTGATGAACTCCTCCCTGCCGTGGGTGTAAGGGCCCGGGGGCCCCATGGCAAGCTGAGATGTCATAATACATAGTATACACACTGGGTGTGTCCCAAATGGCACAGCATTCACTAAATTGTGCACTACTTTTGACCATAGTCCAATGGGCCCTGGTCAAAAGTATTGCACTACATAGGGAATACAGTGACATTTGGGACACACAGTCTCTGTGAACCGGAATAAGTATTGGCAGGTTTTGGAGGGGACATTTATTTTGTAAGTATATGCTTTAAGTAAATGTTTATAAAGTTGTAATATGGAAATGTTCTCACATTTTCATAGACAATACAATTCAACTTTCTTAACTCATACTTTTACCTGGGGCCATATGTATCAAATGCTGATCTAGGATCAGTTTGGCCTTTTTGATCACGATGAATACGATTCCGTAGACAGAGAGGAACTGATTGTAGATCAGCACACACTCTGAGACTTGTGATACAGACAGCACCTGATCTATTATGCGTCACCGAATGAGGACACCACGTGGCTTTTCGACAACCCAAGATTTATGAACTTTTCCCAAATTAGTCAAGTGTGTTGTTTTACATCGACTTCCATAATTAAAGGCATTTTTATCGTTAAACGCTCGACAGTGTCCGCTAATAACTTACTCCGTATGTCTGCTCTGCTGTCACACACACACACCGTGTCACAGTAACGAGATGCAGACTGAGGCTTTGTTGGAATTCTAATTGCAATCCCTACAAAAAGAGGCAGGACTAAAGTGTACCATAGCATATGGTGCTCAGAACACACTGATCTCACAGCAGGGGACAATGTAAAGGAAACAGCAGGTAGCTGCTACAGGGAGGAAGAACACAGCTGGGGGAGAGGGTGTGTGTATGTGTGTGTGTGTGTGTGTGTGTGTGTTTGTGTGTGTGTGTGTGTGTTTGTGTGTGTGTGTGTGTGTTTGTGTGTGTGTGTGTGTGTGTGGGTGTGTGTGAACAAACGTTGTATTTGGATCCAACTCCAGACTTGGTACAGAGTACTATTTCTTCATTTACTCTGGGTTACTTCACAGTCTGTCTGCCTCCTCGGTGGTTAGATTTGTACCAACACCGTTGTTTGTTTTTCACTGAGATAACATCATTATTGTGGGTTCAGGCCAGGCCAGGCAACCTTCCCAGACCTCACCCTCATCCCGTGGTCTCTTTGTGTGTGTTCCCAAATGGAATCCCATTCCCTATGTAGTGCACTGCTTTTGACCAGTACCTTACATATGAAATACGATTACTTTTGTGAAGGACACTTTGTCTTACTACACACTGGGGCGACAGGTTGCCGAGAGGTTAGAGCGTTGGGCCTGTAACCGAGAGATTGCTGAATCGAATCCCCGAGATGACAAGGTAAAAATCTGTCGTTCTGCCCCTGAACAAGGCAGTTAATCCACTGTTCCTAGGCCGCCATTGTAAATAAGAGTTTGTTCTTAACTGACTTGCCTGGTTAAATAAAGGTTAAATAAACACTCATTCTCCTGCTACACTGACTCAACTTAAGTTCATTTTCTAGTGGAGTGGGACAGACACACTCTTACCTCTCCTTGTCCTACCCATCATCCCACTAAATGACGACCAGGCTGCGTTGGTTCCACTGTCCTCTGTTTCAGTAGGCCTTAATATAGTGCGGCACGGCTGATTTACAGAGCTTTGATGCTGAGTGTCGTGCCAGCGGTAATAGACCGCAGCCTTCACTGGGAGTTAATGGAGGCTAGTGTTTTACTGTCACTGGACCACGCAACTCAGGCCCACTGGGAGATCCAAAATGGCGGCTAAGGGAGGAAGTGGTGCCACCCACTGTATTCTCAGGCCTACTTGGAGACCCAAAATGGTGACGAAAAGAGGAAGTGGGGCCACGTAAAACTATACTGAACAAAAATATAAACGCAACATGCAACAATTTCAACAATTGTATTGAGTTACAGGAAATCAGTCAATTGAAATAAATAAATTATGGATTTCACATGATCTATGAATTTCACATTACTGGGGAGCCAGGCTCAGCCTATCAGAATGAGTTTTTCACCTCGAAAGGGCTTTATTACTGACAGAAAGACTCCTCAGTTTCATCAGCTGTCCGGTTGGCTGGTCTCAGACAATCCTGCAGGTTGAAGAAGCCGGATGTGGAGGTCTGCGGTTGTGAAGCTGTTTGGACGTACTGCCAAATTCTCTACGACGTTAGAGGAGTGAACATTCAATTCTCTGGCAACAGCTCTGACGGACATTCCTGCAGTCAGCATGCCAACAGCTCTGACGGACATTCCTGCAGTCAGCATGCCAACAGCTCCGACGGACATTCCTGCAGTCAGCATGCCAACAGCTCTGATGGACATTCCTGCAGTCAGCATGCCAACAGCTCTGACGGACATTCCTGCAGTCAGCATGCCAACAGCTCTGATGGACATTCCTGCAGTCAGAATGCCAACAGCTCTGATGGACATTCCTGCAGTCAGCATGCCAACAGCTCTGACGGACATTCCTGCAGTCAGCATGCCAACAGCTCTGACGGACATTCCTGCAGTCAGCATGCCAACAGCTCTGACGGACATTCCTGCAGTCAGCATGCCAACAGCTCTGACGGACATTCCTGCAGTCAGCATGCCAACAGCTCTGATGGACATTCCTGCAGTCAGAATGCCAACAGCTCTGACGGACATTCCTGCAGTCAGCATGCCAACAGCTCTGACGGACATTCCTGCAGTCAGCATGCCAACAGCTCTGATGGACATTCCTGCAGTCAGCATGCCAACAGCTCTGACGGACATTCCTGCAGTCAGCATGCCAATTGCACGCTCCCTCAAAACTTGAGACATCTGTGGCATTGTGTTGTCAGACAAAACTGCACATTTTAGGCCTTTTCTAGTCCCAAGCACAGGGTGCACCTGTTTGCGTATGAAATATTTCAAGTATTATTTCAGCTCATTCACACTGTGTCTGCGCTGTGGGTGAAGGTATCACATTCACACTGTGTCTGCGCTGTGGGTGAAGGTATCACATTCACACTGTGTCTTCTCTGTGGGTGAAGATATCACATTCACACTGTGTCTGCTCTGTGGGTGAAGATATCACATTCACACTGTGTCTTCTCTGTGGGTGAAGATATCACATTCACACTGTGTCTGCTCTGTGGGTGAAGATATCACATTCACACTGTGTCTTCTCTGTGGGTGAAGATATCACATTCACACTGTGTCTGCTCTGTGGGTGAAGATATCACATTCACACTGTGTCTGCTCTGTGGGTGAAGATATCACATTCACACTGTGTCTGCTCTGTGGGTGAAGGTATCACATTCACACTGTGTCTGCGCTGTGGGTGAAGATATCACATTCACACTGTGTCTTCTCTGTGGGTGAAGATATCACATTCACACTGTGTCTGCGCTGTGGGTGAAGATATCACATTCACACTGTGTCTTCTCTGTGGGTGAAGATATCACATTCACACTGTGTCTGCTCTGTGGGTGAAGATATCACATTCACACTGTGTCTGCTCTGTGGGTGAAGATATCACATTCACACTGTGTCTGCTCTGTGGGTGAAGAAATCACATTCACACTGTGTCTGCGCTGTGGGTGAAGGTATCACATTCACACTGTGTCTGCGCTGTGGGTGAAGGTATCACATTCACACTGTGTCTGCTCTGTGGGTAAAGATATCACATTCACACTGTGTCTGCGCTGTGGGTGAAGGTATCACATTCACACTGTGTCTGCGCTGTGGGTGAAGGTATCACATTCACACTGTGTCTGCGCTGTGGGTGAAGATATCACATTCACAATGTGTCTGCGCTGTGGGTGAAGATATCACATTCACACTGTGTCTGCTCCACAAGGAGAGGAGGGAGAGAGAGAAGGAGAGGAGAGAGAGAGAGAAGGAGAGGAGGGAGAGAGAGAAGGAGAGGAGGGAGAGAAGGAGAGGAGAGGAGGGAGAGAGAGAAGGAGAGGAGGGAGAGAGAGATGGAGAGGAGGGAGAGAGAGAAGGAGAGGATGGAGAGAGAGAAGGAGAGGAGGGAGAGAAGGGGAAAGAGAATAGGAGGTCTGTGGAGGGGAAATGGGTTAGAGACAGAAAAGACGTAGAGAGAGAGAGAGCGAGAGAGAGAGAGAGAGAGGGAGAGAGAGAGAGAGAGAGAGAGAGAGAGAGAGAGAGAGAGAGAGAGAGAGAGAGAGAGAGAGAGAGAGAGACAGAGAGAGAGAGAGAGAGAGAGAGAGAGAGAGAGAGAGAGAGAGACTGTAATGGAATCCTAGCAGCCTCTCAGTTTGCTGGTTTCATTAATTTGTGAGAGGGTCTTGCATATGGATATGCTGTATCCCTATCATATGAGAGATGAGTGCGTGTGTGGGCTGCATGTGAGGGTCAGACAGGTCATTTCCTCCCACTGATTCGGCCCATAACCGGCAGCGAGCCACACTCTCCATCTCCCTCAGAGATTAACTAGTCACGTCCACTCTGTGTGTGTGTCCAGCCATGCCCACAGAACACAGCGGGAAACCGCGGCTCGCGTGGGAGAAAATACACACGTTTTATTCGGTCCATTATTATCTAGGCAACATCTGAGGTCAGAAAGTTGTGTCTGGCATGAGAGATGCTGACCTTTGCTCCATATCACTTTAAAACAATCTTATAGAGTTATAGAAGATATTAGCATGTATTGTCATGGGTAAATATCCTACCAATCCGCTACTATTATTAAACACAAGCACACCGGCATTTTCTTTCCAAAGTAGACAATACAGCTTCTAGGATCGTAGCTGTAACACCTTTTGGGGTTTGCCTCAAGGAGAGGTAACTGAACTATATGGCAGTGTGTTTATCTTAGGCTGCCTTCAAAATGGCACCCTATTCCCCACGATGCACTACTTTTGACCCTTGGAGTGCATTTTTAGCAGTTCTTCTCCAGAAGTTTCCGATGTTCCTATAGAGATCCATCCTCATTTGTTAAAGTCCGTTTTGTCCGGAGCGCCTAGTAAATGTGTCTTCGTGAGTGATGTCATCCACCCCGCTCACATGAGGTCAATCAAAACCCTTTATGAGACGCGACGCCGCAGGTTTGATCATGGAGAAACACCGTTTATCATTCACTTATTTTATGTGACTCCCAAAAGGCACCCTATTCCCCATGCAGTGCACTGCTATTGACCAAGGCCGTAGTCAAAGGGAGTGCACTACATAGAGAATAAGAATAGGGTGCCGTTTGGGACGTAGACTAACGTCGAAGGTCGTGGAAGGAAGGAAGCTTCAAGGATTCTCTCAACTTTTCCACCTTACTGTTATTGACTCCATACTATTGACAATGACCCTCAACTACCAACACTGCTGCTACTCTGTTTATTATCTATGTATAGTCACTTTACCTCTACCTACATGTACATATTACCTCAACTACCAACACTGCTGCTACTCTGTTTATTATCTATGTATAGTCACTTTACCCCTACCTACATGTACATATTACCTCAACTACCAACACTGCTGCTACTCTGTTTATTATCTATGTATAGTCACTTTACCTCTACCTACATGTACATATTACCTCAACTACCAACACTGCTGCTACTCTGTTTATTATCTATGTATAGTCACTTTACCTCTACCTACATGTACATATTACCTCAACTACCAACACTGCTGCTACTCTGTTTATTATCTATGTATAGTCACTTTACCCCTACCTACATGTACATATTACCTCAACTACCAACACTGCTGCTACTCTGTTTATTATCTATGTATAGTCACTTTACCCCTACCTACATGTACATATTACCTCAACTACCAACACTGCTGCTACTCTCTGTTTATTATCTATGTATAGTCACTTTACCCCTACCTACATGTACATATTACCTCAACTACCAACACTGCTGCTACTCTGTTTATTATCTATGTATAGTCACTTTACCCCTACCTACATGTACATATTACCTCAACTACCAACACTGCTGCTACTCTGTTTATTATCTATGTATAGTCACTTTACCCCTACCTACATGTACATATTACCTCAACTACCAACACTGCTGCTACTCTCTGTTTATTATCTATGTATAGTCACTTTACCCCTACCTACATGTACATATTACCTCAACTACCAACACTGCTGCTACTCTGTTTATTATCTATGTATAGTCACTTTACCCCTACCTACATGTACATATTACCTCAACTACCAACACTGCTGCTACTCTGTTTATTATCTATGTATAGTCACTTTACCCCTACCTACATGTACATATTACCTCAACTACCAACACTGCTGCTACTCTGTTTATTATCTATGTATAGTCACTTTACCCCTACCTACATGTACATATTACCTCAACTACCAACACTGCTGCTACTCTGTTTATTATCTATGTATAGTCACTTTACCCCTACCTACATGTACATATTACCTCAACTACCAACACTGCTGCTACTCTGTTTATTATCTATGTATAGTCACTTTACCCCTACCTACATGTACATATTACCTCAACTACCAACACTGCTGCTACTCTGTTTATTATCTATGTATAGTCACTTTACCCCTACCTACATGTACATATTACCTCAACTACCAACACTGCTGCTACTCTCTGTTTATTATCTATGTATAGTCACTTTAACCCTACCTACATGTACATATTACCTCAACTACCAACACTGCTGCTACTCTCTGTTTATTATCTATGTATAGTCACTTTACCCCTACCTACATGTACATATTACCTCAACTACCAACACTGCTGCTACTCTGTTTATTATCTATGTATAGTCACTTTACCCCTACCTACATGTACATATTACCTCAACTACCAACACTGCTGCTACTCTGTTTATTATCTATGTATAGTCACTTTACCCCTACCTACATGTGCATATTACCTCAACTACCAACACTGCTGCTACTCTGTTTATTATCTATGTATAGTCACTTTACCCCTACCTACATGTACATATTACCTCAACTACCAACACTGCTGCTACTCTCTGTTTATTATCTATGTATAGTCACTTTAACCCTACCTACATGTACATATTACCTCAACTACCAACACTGCTGCTACTCTGTTTATTATCTATGTATAGTCACTTTACCCCTACCTACATGTACATATTACCTCAACTACCAACACTGCTGCTACTCTGTTTATTATCTATGTATAGTCACTTTACCCCTACCTACATGTACATATTACCTCAACTACCAACACTGCTGCTACTCTGTTTATTATCTATGTATAGTCACTTTACCCCTACCTACATGTACATATTACCTCAACTACCAACACTGCTGCTACTCTGTTTATTATCTATGTACAGTCACTTTACCCCTACCTACATATACATATTACCTCAACTACCAACACTGCTGCTACTCTCTGTTTATTATCTATGTATAGTCACTTTACCTCTACCTACATGTACATATTACCTCAACTACCAACACTGCTGCTACTCTGTTTATTATCTATGTATAGTCACTTTACCCCTACCTACATGTACATATTACCTCAACTACCAACACTGCTGCTACTCTGTTTATTATCTATGTATAGTCACTTTACCCCTACCTACATGTACATATTACCTCAACTACCAACACTGCTGCTACTCTGTTTATTATCTATGTATAGTCACTTTACCCCTACCTACATGTACATATTACCTCAACTACCAACACTGCTGCTACTCTGTTTATTATCTATGTATAGTCACTTTACCCCTACCTACATGTACATATTACCTCAACTACCAACACTGCTGCTACTCTGTTTATTATCTATGTATAGTCACTTTACCCCTACCTACATGTACATATTACCTCAACTACCAACACTGCTGCTACTCTGTTTATTATCTATGTATAGTCACTTTACCCCTACCTACATGTACATATTACCTCAACTACCAACACTGGTGCTACTCTGTTTATTATCTATGTATAGTCACTTTACCCCTACCTACATGTACATATTACCTCAACTACCAACACTGCTGCTACTCTGTTTATTATCTATGTATAGTCACTTTACCCCTACCTACATGTACATATTACCTCAACTACCAACACTGCTGCTACTCTGTTTATTATCTATGTATAGTCACTTTACCCCTACCTACATGTACATATTACCTCAACTACCAACACTGCTGCTACTCTCTGTTTATTATCTATGTATAGTCACTTTACCCCTACCTACATGTACATATTACCTCAACTACCAACACTGCTGCTACTCTGTTTATTATCTATGTATAGTCACTTTACCCCTACCTACATGTACATATTACCTCAACTACCAACACTGCTGCTACTCTGTTT
Source organism: Thymallus thymallus (assembly GCA_023634145.1). Taxonomy (NCBI): domain Eukaryota; kingdom Metazoa; phylum Chordata; class Actinopteri; order Salmoniformes; family Salmonidae; genus Thymallus; species Thymallus thymallus. The sequence goes on from CM042424.1 coordinate 15,211,371, forward strand.
ATTATCTATGTATAGTCACTTTACCCCTACCTACATGTACATATTACCTCAACTACCAACACTGCTGCTACTCTGTTTATTATCTATGTATAGTCACTTTAACCCTACCTACATGTACATATTACCTCAACTACCAACACTGCTGCTACTCTGTTTATTATCTATGTATAGTCACTTTACCCCTACCTACATGTACATATTACCTCAACTACCAACACTGCTGCTACTCTGTTTATTATCTATGTATAGTCACTTTACCCCTACCTACATGTATAAATTACCTCAACTACCAACACTGCTGCTACTCTGTTTATTATCTATGTATAGTCACTTTACCCCTACCTACATGTATAAATTACCTCAACTACCAACACTGGTGCTACTCTGTTTATTATCTATGTATAGTCACTTTACCCCTACCTACATGTACATATTACCTCAACTACCAACACTGCTGCTACTCTGTTTATTATCTATGTATAGTCACTTTACCCCTACCTACATGTACATATTACCTCAACTACCAACACTGCTGCTACTCTGTTTATTATCTATGTATAGTCACTTTACCCCTACCTACATGTACATATTACCTCAACTACCAACACTGCTGCTACTCTGTTTATTATCTATGTATAGTCACTTTACCCCTACCTACATGTACATATTACCTCAACTACCAACACTGCTGCTACTCTGTTTATTATCTATGTATAGTCACTTTACCCCTACCTACATGTACATATTACCTCAACTACCAACACTGCTGCTACTCTGTTTGATATCTATGTATAGTCACTTTACCCCTACCTACATGTACATATTACCTCAACTACCAACACTGCTGCTACTCTGTTTATTATCTATGTATAGTCACTTTACCCCTACCTACATGTACATATTACCTCAACTACCAACACTGCTGCTACTCTGTTTATTATATATGTATAGTCACTTTACCCCTACCTACATGTACATATTATCTCAACTACCAACACTGCTGCTACTCTGTTTATTATCTATGTATAGTCACTTTACCTCTACCTACATGTATAAATTACCTCAACTAACCTGTACCCCCATACATTGACTCAGTACTTTTTAAACTTTATTTTATTTTATAAATATTTTATTAACTCTTTCTTGAACTGCATCGTTGGTTAAGGGCTTGTAGGTAAGCATTTCTCGGTAAGGTCTACACCTGTTGTATTCGGCGCATGTGACAAATACAGTTTGATTTGACTTGATCCGTTGTCTCTGCAGAGCGTTACTCAAGAGTATATTTTACTGTCTCTGTCGATGAATATAGTGGCAGTGCATCTGCCTTGAGTTGAGTCATTTATTGTCCATTGACAGGTACAGACGCTGCATTATTCTTTTGCAAGGGAGGCCTTCCAGGTGGCTGCCAAGGCTACATTTTTATATATTTTTTTATTTAACCTTTATTTAACTAGGCAAGTCAGTTAAGAACAAAATCATATTTACAATGACGGCCTACACCGGCCAAACCTGGACGACGATTACATCCCAAAGGACACCCTATAACCTATAAAGTGCACAACATTTTTACCAGAGCCCTATGTACAATGTTACCTAGTGTTGATTTTTCAGGAGTTTAATGAACTCTCTAAGAGTGAAATTAACAATCAGTAAAAGAACCCCAGTGTTAATAACCAGTGTTGAGTGTGAGAGAGAAACTCTGTGGAGAGTAAAACTTCCCAGCATGCTCTACTGCAGCTAGATTTTTTAGGTTTGTTTTTCATATCTGTGTTTTTGCATGTGCATTGATTGATTTATCAATCTTATGTTACAAAAAGATAAATAACCTACATTTTTCTAAACTAATGCAATCAGTTAGGTAACTCTACCATTCACTCTAGTTATTTTAGGCAACCCGTGAGTGGAACGGTTCTACTAAGCTATATGGAATTGTTTTAAGAAGGTCATACCTAGGATTCTTTAGCATATTTCAACTGTTACCTGCGTTCGTCCTAGAGCAGGACAACCAACATGTATGTGTCCGTGAGAGTCTCACCTTTACACATCCTAGAGCAAAACATGTACATGTGACATAGGCGTTGGTGGATTGAGACGCATCCAATTGAAAAAATACTGATATCTCTAGCTTAAACTGACAGATTTTTCTGGGGATTTTTGTATTATGCTAATCCAATTTCGACCTTAGGGGGTTATGTGGACCTCTTGGTGTGATTGTTAAAAATACTATACGAGGTCTTATTGGTCTATATAAACTTCCTAGTGTAAAACATTATATGAGGTCTTATTGCATAACACTGAAAGTGTTCATTTCCTAACATTGTCAAAATGTAACAGTGTCGGCAATAAGCACAGTGTTAATTTAATACTTAAAAGTGTGAACCCACCCACCCTTTTTACACATTTTGTTACGTTACAGCCTTATTCTGGATTAAATATTTTTTTTAAATCTTCATCAATCTACACACAACACCACATAATGACAAAAATAATGACATTTTTACACATTTATTAAATATAAAAAACTGAAATTCCTTATTTATAATAAGTATTCAAACCCTTTGCTACGAGACTCAATATTAAGCTCAGGTGCAGGTGCATCCTGTTTCCATTGATTATCCTTGAGATGTTTCTACAATTTATTGGTCAATTCAATTGATTGGACACCTGTCTATATAAGGTCCCACAGTTGACAGTGCATGTCAGAGCAAAAACCAAGCCATGAAGTCGAAGGAATTGTCCGTAGAGCTCTGAGACAGGATTGTGTCGAGGCACACATCTGGTGAAGGGTACCAAAACACTTCTGCATCATTGAAGGTCCCCAAGAACACAGTGGACTCTATCATTCTTAAATGGAAGAAGTTTGGAACCACCAAAACTCTTCCTAGAGCTGGCAGCCTGGCCAATCTAAGCAATCTGGGGAGAAGGGCCTTGGTCAGGGAGGTGACCAAGAACCCGATGGTCACTGACAGAGCTCCAGAGTTCCTAGGTGGAGATTGGAGAACCTTCCAGAAGGACAACCATCTCTGCAGCACTCCACCAATCAGGCCTTTGTGGTAGAGTGGCCAGACGGAAGCCACTCCTCAGTAAAAGACACATGACAGCCTGCTTGGAGTTTGCCAAAAGGCACCTAAAGGACTTTTAGACCATGAGAAACAAGATTTTCTGGTCTGATGAAACCAAGATTGAACTATTTTGCCTGAATCCATCCCTATGGTGAAGCATGGTGGTGGCAGCATCATGCTGGGGGATGTTTATCAGCGGCAGGGGCTGGGAGACTAGTCAGGATCGAGGGAAAGATGAACAGAGCAAAGTACAGCGAGATCCTTGATGAAAACCTGCTCCAGAGTGCTCAGTACCTCAGACTGGGGTGAAGGTTCACCTTCCAACATGACAACAACCCTAAGCACACAGCCAAGACAACACTGGAGTGGCTTTGGGACAAGTCTCTGAATGTCCTTAAGTGGCCCAGCCAGAGCCCGGACTTGAACTCTGATCAAACATATCTGGAGAGACCTGAAAATAGCTGTGCAGCAACACTCCCCACCAACCTGACAGAGCTTGAGAGGATCTGCTGAGAAGAATGGGAGAAACTCCCCAAATACAGGTGTGCCAAGCTTTTAACGTCATACCCAAGACTCAAGGCTGTAATCGCTGCCAAAGGTGCTTCAACAAAGTACTGAATAAAGGGTCTGAATACTTATGTAATATTTCAGTTTTTAATTTTTAATACATTTGCAAAGATTGATGAGGGGAAAAAACGATTTCATTAATTTAAAATAAGGCTGTGACGTAACAAAATGTGGAAAAAGTCAATGGGTCTGAATACTGAATTCCGAATGCACAGTAGACACTGTCCCAGTGCTACATGTAATGTGTTGTTATAACACTGAATCATTTCCTTTGTGGGAATATATACGAAAGAGTACATATGTGTGAGACCTTCTTTTCAAACCCTCTAAGATGTATTTATTTGCGGGGTTTTGTGGGATTCATAGAAGGAAACTTCACCGCTCTGTGTATAACAGACAGTGACAGTACCCATATAATGCATGAGGCTATGAGAGACTCAAGGCTGTGAGAGCAGGATCTTAAAAGGCTAACTGTCAGCTAGCATAGCATCATGGTCTGTCCTTCAGATTTTAGAAGGCTGGGCTCTATTGGATAATCGTTTAAAATATGTATTACCTTTATTTATTTAAATACATTCTGATTTAAAATGACTGCCTACCCCGGCCTCCCCTAACCCGCACGACGCTGGGCCAATTGTGTGCCGCCCTATGGGACTCCCGATTACGACCGGTTGTGATACAGCCCCGGATCGAACCAGAGCGCTGCGCCACAGCAGCAAAAACATAAACAGGAAATAGGAACAGGTCTGCATCCCAATTGGCACCCTGTTCACTTGTTAGTGCACTACTTTTGACCAGGGCCCCTTTTCTATAAGGACAAAGACCATTGAAATGGCTGAACTAGCCATAACCAAGCAAAGGGGTTGTCTTTACGGACAGTTGTTGTTGTACAACTAGTTTTCCCAATGGAATATTTTAAGACAAACAATAGCATATGACATCTTGTTTTACATGAATGGATTACATATTGTCTTTGGTTTCCAATGTTTTTTAAAGTCTCCCTTAAGGAAGGATTTTTATTCATCACAACACCACAGAAGGAGGAGAATAATGTGTTCTTGGTGGGACTACTGCCGTCGCATAAATACAGAAGTGACGGATGATAACCAACAAACAAAAGTTGCTGAAGCAAGATAAGCTTACAAATTATATGTTTGTGTGTGTGTGTGTGTGTGTGTGTGTGCGCAGACTTATTTAATTATACTTGTGGGGACCAGAAGGACCAGAACTTTTTCTTATATTATGTACTTTTTACTCCATACATTTTCTCTGACACCCAAAAATACTCGTTACATTTTGAATGCTTAGCAGGACAGGAAAATGGTCCAACTCACGTACTTATCAAGAGAACATGTGGTAATCCCACTGTTTATGATCTGGCGGACTCACTAAACACACATGCATAATGTGTTGGAGCCCTGGCTATCCGTAAATTAATAAAAACAAGAAAATTGTGCCGTCTGTTTTGCTTAATATAAGGAATTTGAAATGGTTTATACTTTTACTTTTGATACTTAAGTATATTTAAAACCAAATACATTTAGACTTTTACTCAAGTACTTTTTTATTGAAGTAGTATTTTACTGGGTGACTTTCACTTTTACTTGAGTCATTTTCTATTAAGGTATCTTTACTTTTACTCAAGTATCATAATTGGGTATTTTTTCCACCACTGGGTTTAGGGTTCGGGTAAGGGTATGGGTTAGGGTTAGGTTTGGGGTTAGAGGTTAGAGGTTAGCGAAAATAGGATTTTGTTGGGGGGGGGGGGATTAGGGTTAGGGTGAGGCACAATTTCCTCCTCTCCATATTGTTAGGGAGGGGAAAAGGAAGTGAGTGACAGATGATGGGGACGCGGTGTCATCAGTTGAAGTTAGCTCTCTCCCTTGGGCACTCATCGCTAGCTTTAAAGAAACAGTGGGTTAAGGATGCCAGGTGTTTATTGAGATGTAAATGCACCACGTTCCAATGGAAATCAGTCACTGGGCCCTTCAGTAACCCACAGAGATATGTGTTCCAAATGACACCCTAATCCCTATACACTGCACTACTATTGACCAAAGCCCTATGGGCGCAGTACCCAGGGAAATAGGGTGTCATTTGGGGGACAGCTTCCTGGAAGGGGTTCCACAGAGAACCCAGCCAACTGTGCTTTGTCAGAATTTCACTTCAACCCAAACCGTTTAGCGTAAGACCGTCATGTTCTCTTATCGAAGCAAGATAAAGTGGTTGTGGTCCGACTGTAATCAGACAACATTATGAGACGTGATTAGAAAGCTTCTTAACTTTGAGCCACAAAGAAATATAATTCCCATAAAAGCAGTTATTTATGTCTTACTTAACAACAGCAGGGAGCATCAAAGAGCCTGGAGGGGATTGGGTGTTTTATGGGTGTGTGTGTGTGTGTCTGTGTCTGTGTCTGTGTCTGTGTCTGTGTGTGTGTGTGTGTGTGTGTGTGTGTGTCTGTGTCTGTGACTGTGTGTGTGTGTGTGTGTGTGTGTGTGTGTGTGTGTGTGTGTGTTTGTGTGCGTGTGCGTGCATGAGTGTGTGTGTGTGTGTGTGTGTGTGCACGGCGTGGGCGTACGCTTTTGTTTTAGAACCCCATTCCATTCTGCTGAGATGCATATTTTTCCGGACGCGTCGTGTGCTATGAATGAATAAACATCTGGTAGGTAATTAATATACAGTTGACGTACATGACCAGGTTCACTGTTCGCAGGTGGGGGTTTTTCACATCTATCTGAATGCTGACGTCTTGATAACTGGATGAGCAAAATGTATTAATTTATATTACTGATGTGCATATTCTTATATTATTATGGATCATCAAAAATATGAAAGTCATTACTATAACTTTATATTTTCAATAAGTTCACTGATAGTTATTTGATTATGGATTAATTTGATTTCCTCTTACTAATTAACTAATCCTATTTGATTGTGGATCATCAAAATTGAATCACTTCTATTACTATATGCTGAGAGAGAGAGAGAGAGAGAGAGAGAGAGAGAGAGAGAGAGAGAGAGAGAGAGAGAGAGAGAGAGAGAGAGAGAGAGAGAAGGCCTTATGTGATGTGTGTTTTTACTGTTAATTACAGGACCACCTACTCACTCAAGGGTTGTTCTTTATTTTTTACTATTTTCTACATTGTAGAATAATAGTGAAGGCATCAAAACTATGAAATAACACATATGGAATCATGTAGTAACCAAAAAGGTGTTAAAAAGAATATACTGTATGCAAAAGCAAATCAGTTTGTGGCGATAACCTCTAGGTTAGAGAGGCGGCCTGGTAGCCGAAGGGTTCTGGATGTCATTGTGTGCTACTTAAGTTTTTTTGCTCCCAGCGCGTGTTGTGTGTTTTGTTGGAACCAGCAAAAACAGAGAGAATGTATTTTTAGTTACTGAAACAACAACAAGAGTAAACATTGGTTGCAGTGCGGCTGCGGAGTAGCCAATGACATTCAGCAACATCATCTACATAATCAATACACTTCTAGAACTTTTTAATTGGGATTTAATAGCACTGGTCCACACATACTGTATACTGTTTCTGTTTCATGGGAGACGTACACGTTATATAAGTGTCATCAATGAGAAAGGAGGACCAAGGCACTCTTCATATAGTTCATTAAAATGCCTTTGTTTGTATGGCATGTTCAAATCAAATCAAAATCTAATTATATTTGTCAAATGTGCCGAATACAACAGGTGTAGACCTTACAGTCAAATGTTTACTAACAAGCCCTTAACCAACAATACAACAGGTGTAGACCTTACAGTGAAATGCTTACTAACAAGACCTTAACCAACAATACAACAGGTGTAGACCTTACAGTGAAATGTTTACTAACAAGCCCTTAACCAACAATACAACAGGTGTAGACCTTACAGTGAAATGTTTACTAACAAGCCCTTAACCAACAATACAACAGGTGTAGACCTTACAGTGAAACGCTTACTAACAAGACCTTAACCAACAATACAACAGGTGTAGACCTTACAGTGAAATGTTTACTAACAAGCCCTTAACCAACAATACAACAGGTGTAGACCTTACAGTGAAACGCTTACTAACAAGACCTTAACCAACAATACAACAGGTGTAGACCTTACAGTGAAATGTTTACTAACAAGCCCTTAACCAACAATACAACAGGTGTAGACCTTACAGTGAAATGTTTACTAACAAGCCCTTAACCAACAATACAACAGGTGTAGACCTTACAGTGAAATGTTTACTAACAAGCCCTTAACCAACAATACAACAGGTGTAGACCTTACAGTGAAATGTTTACTAACAAGACCTTAACCAACAATACAACAGGTGTAGACCTTACAGTAAAATGCTTACTAACAAGCCCTTAACCAACAATACAACAGCTGTAGACCTTACAGTGAAATGCTTACTAACAAGCCCTTAACCAACAATACAACAGGTGTAGACCTTACAGTGAAATGTTTACTAACAAGCCCTTAACCAACAATACAACAGGTGTAGACCTTACAGTGAAATGCTTACTAACAAGCCCTTAACCAACAATACAAATGCAAGTATTCACTTACCTGTAAATATAACTGTATATATAACTGTATATTTACCAGTACAGCTAATTTTACCATGCAAAATATTCACTTACCTGTTCGTTTAACCAGTCTGTCTATTAAGTAAACTATTATTACCCTCGCTCATATCATATGCATATCAAGCTATTGAAGTATTTCTCTGCCATCGACCTGTATAGTATAGTTAACCATCCAACATCCAACCGTGTATCTGTCTTTTGTGTACCTTCGTTGTGGCATTTTGCACCTGCCCTGTGTTTTGTTGTAGCTGCTTGGGGATAAATAAAGTATCTATCTATCTATCTATCTATCTATCTATCTATCTATCTATCTATCTATCTATCTATCTATCTATCTATCTATCTATCTATCTATCTATCTATCTATCTATCTATCTATCTATCTATCTATCTATCTGTGTTCCGTTTAAGCCCAAAGAAATCTATTCAAAGCTTGTTTGTGTTGTTTAACTTTGGAAATAATATCTGACTCCCAAACGGACCCCTATTTGCTATATAGTGCACAACGTTTTGTGTGTTCCTCATGTTTTTAGCGCTTTCATGTGGGAAATTAGATACAGTCACTGAATAAAAGCCAGAGCTGTAGTAATGGCGGTTTGGCGGTTTCCCTCAGCTCTGTGGGAATGATTATTTTGTTTTCTCATGAAATAAAAGTTTATTTGTTGCTAGGAATACGTTTCATAGACACGTGAAGCTTCATGTCCAAAAGGAAAAACATTGAAAACTTTGAGGCTTTTCTTTAAATGATAGATAGATTGATATGAGAATCTCACAACGGAGGACCTCCATCCTTGTTTCGATCTCTCTCTTTCTCTTTCAGTTTTTTTCAATCTCTCTCTCACCCTCTCTCCATCCCACTCTGTGTTCTGTCATTCTTAACAGCTCTGAGAAAATGCCTCTGTCTGTGTCTGTCTGTTGGCCTCTCTGGAAGTGAGTGGACGCTGGCTCTATTACTCCTTGTGTCATTCTGGCTGTATATCACATACTATGAGGATGAGGAAATACAGCGGGTGAAATAAGTATTGAACACATCACCATTTTTCTCAGTAAATATATTTCCAAAGGTGCTATTGACATGAAATGTTCACCAGATGTTGGTAACAACCCAAGTAATACATACATACAAAGAAACCAAAACAAATAAGTTCAGAAATTAAGTTATGTGTAATAATGTGAAATGACACAGGGAAATAGTATTGAACACATGAAGAAAGGGAGGTGCAAAAAGGCATGGAAAGCCAAGACAACAGCTGAAAACTATCAGTAATTAAAAAGCAATCCAGACATCTGTCAGTGCAAATTAATATCAGCTGGTTCAGTCCCAAATGATGGCCTACGAAAAGGTCTCATTGCCAAGGTGTCACACAAGACACATCTCATGATGGGTAAAAGCAAAGAGCTGTCTCAAGACCTTCGCAACCTAATTGTTGCAAAACATAATGATGGCATTGGTTATAGGCGCATTTCTAAGCTTCTGATTGTTACAGTGAGCACTGTTGGGGCCATAATACGGAAGTGGAAAGACAATCATTTCACCATAAATTTGCCTCGACCAGGTGCTCCTCGCAAGATTTCTGATTGAGGAGTGAAAAGAATAATCAGAAGAGTTGTCCAAGAGCCAAGGACCACTTGTGGAGAGCTTCAAAAAGACCTGCAATTAGCAGGTACGGTTGTCTCAAAGAAAACAGTAAGTAATGCACTCCACCACCATGGCCTGTATGCACGCTCACCACGCAAGACTCCATTGCTGAAAAAAAAATTTACAGAGACATTCTTGACAAAAATCTGCTGCCATCTACCAGGATGATGAAGATGAAACGAGGGTGGACATTTCAGCAAGACAATGATCCCAAACACACAGCCAAGGAAACTCTCAATTGGTTTCAAAGAAAGAAAATAAAGCTGCTAGAATGGCCCAGCCAATCACCTGACTTAAATCCCATTGAAAATCTATGGAAAGAACTGAAGATCAAGATTCATAGAAGAGGCCCACGGAACCTTCAGGATTTGAAGACTGTTTGTGGAAGAATGGGCCAAAATCACACCAGAGCAATGCATGCGACTAGTTTCTCCATATAGGAGGCGTCTTGAAGCTGTCATTACCAACAAAGGCTTTTGTACAAAGTATTAAATAAATATCAGTAAGTGTGTTCAATACTTTTTCGCTGTGTCATTTCACATTATTACACATAACTTAATTTCTGAAGTTATTTGTTTTGGTTTCTTTGTATGTATGGATAACTTGGGTTGTTACCAACATCTGGTGAAAATTCCAAAGCACCTTTGGAAATATATTTACTGAGAAAAATGGTGTCGTGTTCAATACTTATTTCACCCGCTGTAGATATTCACCCTCAATTTCTCCTTCCTGTTCCGTAGGGAAAAAACGTTGAACAAACATTTATGTCTTCCCGACGGTGTGCCTTACGGAATACAACCATTCATTTTGGTTCAATTCATTCTGGTTTGACAATTCAACTACTATGTGTCAGGAAATGACCAGAAACAAGGAAAACGGCAACAAGGACTCCTTTGAATCCCTCAGGGTTTGCTTCTCTGATTCTGCTGATAACAGTGAGTTTCTGTCTTGCCTAGAGACGGCTGACAGGTATCAGTGCAGGGTCGACCATTGCTTCTACTTCATGCAGATTGGCAGCGTCCCAGCACAATGGCATGGCATGAATCATTCATGCTGCAAAAAGCTGACACAGCAAGGTTGTGTGTGTGTGTGTGTGTGTGTGTCTGAGCGCGTGTGTGCTGGTCCCATGGTCCCTCAGGGTGTCTGCACTGTCGTAGACGTCCACAATCTTCTCCTCTGCTTCACCTCTGTCAAACTTGACCTTCTTGGTCATATTTGGCTTGTCATAAATGGCCTCAGACATCTTCAACAATATACTGTGTTTTCTGACTATATACTACACAATATACTATACAGCAACGTCTACTCAGGTTCTGAACCTATCATTCCTCCTGTGTCTGGGTCTGCTTTGTGTCCGTTTCTGAGACTAACTGGTTTTGATATGTTGTCCTCAGGTTGGCACTCGTTCTTCTACTTTTCATCTGTTTATTTGATTCCTGAGTTCTGAGTGTGGGCTTACCAGAACTGGGTCCAAATACTATATGAAATCATTGTAAATACTTAAGCTGTGCTTAATTGAGCTCGCCTGTTGCAATAGAAAATCTCCAGGCAGGCTACTAAAGAAAATGCTTAAAGTATTTTAAATATGTCAAGTAGCGTTTGAACCCAGGTCTGGCACATCTGGTGTGCACTTATCAGGAGTTGACTGTACTAACGTAATAGCCTCACGGTGTTCCCTGTGTGTGTGTGTGTGTGTGTGTGTGTGTGTGTGTGTGTGTGTGTGTGTGTGTGTGTGTGTGTGTGTGTGTGTGTGTGTGTGTGTGTGTGTGTGTGTGTGTGTGTGTGTGTGTGTGTGAACGAGTTTGCCTCTGAATACTGTAGCCACACGAAGCACAACTAAACAACATCAATTTCTAACAAGGAACATTTTGAAACTTTCCATGACAAATCTCAATAAAAAGTCTGTCTTGTGTGGCAGGACTGTGTAATGTTGTACGAACCTGAATGAAAAGTCTGTCTTTGTGTGGTAGGACTGTATAATGTTGTACGAACCTCAATGAAAAGTCTGTCTTTGTGTGGTAAGACTGTGTAATGTTTTTTCAAACCTCAATGAAAAGTCTGTCTTGTGTGGTAGGACTGTGTAATGTTGTTCGCTCCAAAGTGATTTAAACCCAAAATGTTTCAGATAAACCATAAAGTAGGTAAACATGCCTCTCAGCTTCACCTTATTTCTGTTCCAGAACTTTGGTTATGTCCCAATTCTCCACCCTTTTCCAGAAGTGTGCACTTGCACACTCGCTGTCATGGATTTAAAAGCATAGGATTGGTGTAAGCGTTGGCTGGAACGAGTTTCAACCATTGCAAAAAAATCCATGCCAGATAGTGTGCAAGTTCACACTTCGGAAGGAGGTTGGAGAATTGGGACTGTTTTCGTGTCACTGTACCTTTTAATACGGGCTTCCTGCAGCGTGGCAAACACAGCACACAAGTAGTCCAATCATGTTCACAGCGTGAGGCCCCTTCATCGTCTATTGAATCACGTTAGTGCTCCACACATAGTCACACTCATGACTGAGTGCGTCCCAAATGGCACCTATAAGGGACTCTACAGGGCCCTGGTCAAAAGTAGTGCACTATGTAGGGAATAGTGTTCTTTGGAAAAGCAGACCGTTCCCGACAAAATCGGGTGTATGTTCAATTGAACCGAACACTATTTGAAATAAGCAATATATTCGAACTGGGGTTGAACAACTGAAGTGAAAGCATGGGAGGTACCACTTTTCCACTGTTACTGTCGTTTGGATAAAAACAGCAAAAGAACGTGCCTGGTTGACTATCAGTGAATAAAATGTGAACAATTTGGGATTAGTTGGAAAAAGAACACAGTCCACAGTCATTATGTCCTTTTTTTACCTGATGTTATATTGATATCAGGGTTGTGACCTCAGAGGCATTTTTCCGTTCACATATTTTAGCGTAACACCGTCATGTTCTCTTATCGAAGCAAGATAAAGTGGTTGTGGTCCGACTGTAATCAGACAACATTATGAGACGTGATTAGAAAGCTTCTTAACTTTGAGCCACAAAGAAATATAATTCCCATAAAAGCAGTTATTTATGTCTTACTTTACAACAGCAGGGAGCATCAAAGAGCCTAGTGTGTAAATACAGTGTTTTATGGGCCTGTGGTGGTGTGTGCTACAAATTAATAAACTTCTGGAAGCTAATGATTGTTGTTGTACATGACCAGATTCCCTGTTCACAGGTGATTTCTTCACATCCATCTGAATGATACTATTTTGGATTAACAAAGTTGATTCATTTATATTACTGACGTGCATATTGTCATGACTTGTATCCAAGCTCCTCTCCCACCCAAAAAGGGGATTGATGTGGGGGGTTTTGACACCTTAATGGCCGACAGTTGGCACAGTTTTATGACTCTTTGTTCAGACTATTTCCTTACAGCTAAAACTTTACGTCGATAAAATGAGACATTGGAACATGAGTAGTGTTATCCGAAATGTGGAAACAAAACAGGTCCCGCAGAGTTCGACCTGGTCGCTACGTTCCCGCACCTACCCGTCACGAAGGGTCGGGGAACAAGGGTAACAAGCGTAACAAGGTGAACAAAGGGTCCAATGACAATCAATGCATCTACAGAAGCTCTCTAGAAGCTCTGCTAGGAGATGTACTGCAGCGGAAGAAATCTGAGAAAGAGGACAAAGATAAGTCCCTCCCCCGTAACCCCGCCCTCACTCAAATCCCTGCCCAGGGCCCGCTCGATGTGGATACTGGCCAACAGGCTTTGCTTACAGACGTTGCGACGCACCTGATTCCTCTCCCATTCCGATCGAGGACCCACTGGGTCACGAAGTACAGCAGTCCGTCTTGACAATCGACACTGGTAACCTACCACTCCTTTCTTCCAACGCACTCCACTTTGTGGGGATATGATGAGAAAAAGCAACTCGAACAGGCCATACCTCAAAGCAGTCTTAGAGGACTGTTTGATCTGCCTGGCACTGATAGATTCGGGTTTGACTCTTTCCCTCATATCTCATTGTTTGCTGGACGAACTCAGAAAGGCCATGGACCCAACCAAACGTTGGTTAAAAACTGAACATTGCGACACTAAACTTTGAGGTTTCACTCAAACTACCTCGCATCTTACCCAGCGTCTCTTATTAAAACTAAACGCATTGACACCGAACAGATGCTGATTGGGACAGATTTGATTGACCGTTTGGTACCGCTGATGGATTGGAAAATCAACCAAGTGTGGTAGCAAATACCTATGCCCACTCCGCTGACTCGACCGCCTTCGTCGAAGGCTACATGCCATACCTTAGGCAACAACGACGGTTCTACGTCAGCAACTTGCGTAACCCTGGTGAACTTGGTCAGGAGAGAATGACAAGTTCAACTCGGAAATTAACTGAACATGAGGCTTTCCTGTGTGGCTTGGGTAAATCACCAGCCAATACATACCGCCCTCCATTGGTAGGCGGCGTGTGCCTAAACCTCACAATTGTTGATGATGCCATCCTGGCAACCTGGTCCGAAAAATCTGCTATCAGTTTGAAAATGTTCAACAACATTTCCAAAGTGACTGACTGCCACCCCCTGGTGCCGGAAACTTTCAGATTCCCACTGGGTACGACTCCTGAGACGACACTTTAGGGCGCATTCTCACTCCGCATTTGAACCAAGGAGGTATCTCACTACCTACTGGTTGTCGAGAACTGACATTTTGCTTAGACTGGGTGTTAAAATCGACACCATACACCAAGTTCTTTGGTCTTTGGAGCAACCAGCCCAACATCCCTGACTTTCGACCGGGGTGATAACTGAGTCCGCCGTGATGATACTGCCGAGAAACCCAGAGGTTTCGGTGAGACTGAACCTGGTGCCCGAATACCGGATGGAAGGCACAACTTCGTTCCTCCAACCCTCTCCACAACTATTCGACATGGGGCTAATTATCAATGGGAACCCGCTGTTGGAACTAAACACTAGATCAACTTACCTCTTGGTGGAGAACCTCACTCAAGTGGATATTTTCATTCCTCGGCACACTCGGCTAGGAACATTGATTGATCACTCCTTCCACGATTTTGAACTTGTTGTTCCCGTCATTGGGCCTCTTCCTTCCTCCCTAGACCTATGTGGTGAGGAAGGGACGCTTTTTACTTGTCCGTCAAAGGCAATCGCAATAACTCCCGTATTGCCACTTGACGACGCATCGACATTCAGGCTGGATGTTGATACTGGAAATGAGCTGTTGATCTACTCCATCGTCACATCTGCATGTGAAGTACACACTGCTGAGGTAACCACCAATGGTTACCCCACCGTTAACAAGCCATCTCCACCTGACGAAGGCCTATACAATATCGCTGAACCATATCCTGGTTTCTATGCACAGGTACTACAACTACTGTCTGAGGCAGATGCACTTGTCAATGACATTGAACGCCATCAATTGCGGGAATTGTTTATCAAACACAGTGAGATCTGGTCAACAGACTCGCTGGACTGTGGAGTTACGTGTATTCATGTGGTGCGTATTCTTTAACCTTCTATTCTAGTACAGTGTATTTCTTAATTATCCGAGGATCCTGAGATCCTGTCTAGCCATGATCAGGTAGCCGAGTGGTTAGAGCGTTGGACCCGTAACCGAAAAGTTGCTGGAGGCCGTATGTGAGAGACAGAGAGGCCGTATGTGAGAGACAGAGAGGCCGTATGTGAGAGACAGAGAGGCCGTATGTGAGAGAGTGAGAGAGTGAGAGAGTGAGAGAGAGAGAGAGAGAGAGAGAGAGAGAGAGAGAGAGAGAGAGAGAGAGAGAGAGAGAGAGAGAGAGAGAATCCAGAAAGTGGGCAAATGTGTAAACAATGACTTGCTACTGTTAATGACTGCAGGGAATGTAGCATGTCAATGTATCACCCTCGGTACATACTGGCTGCTAATGCTTGCTAATGGTACAGTATGTATTTTTACATACACTAGTTGTACTGGCTAAATTGTCCAATACAATATTCCCAATACAATTTTCATCATAATCCTTTATTGGAAAGGAAAAGGTGCAAAGCTCGTTCACCTTTAAAATATCTTAGTTTAATTAAGCAAGTTTAATATACCCTGGCTGCTGTTGGACCGTAAACCTGTAGAGTGGGGTGAGGTGGACAAGGTTGTGGTCCGATCTACCGAGGGGAGGGAGTGCAGTGGAGTTGTATGCATCCTTTGCTATATACTACTGTGAAGGATGGATACAACTCCACTGCACTCCGTCCCCTTGGTAGATCAGACCACAACCTTGTCCACCTCACCCCACTCTACAGGCCAGGAAGGTACGCTGTTTTCCAAATAATTAACCCTGGGTCACCAGCGGCCTTCAAGGAGGGGGACAAGGACAACTTGAAATGCGTCCAGAGGGAGCTGAAGTTGCAGATTGCTGAGGTGAAGAGAGGGTATAAGGAGAAAATGGAGGACAAGCTGAGGCAGAGCCAGGTGAGAGAGGTGTGGAAGGGTATGAGAAATATCACTGGCTTCAAAAAGTCAAGCTGTGTGCAGACGGAGGAGACCCAGCACAGAGCCAATGAGCTGAACCAATTTTTTAACAGGTACGATATTAGCTCTGTCCACCTCCCCTCCAGCTCTCCAGGCTACACACCCTCACGGCTGTCCCACCCCCCCTTTGCACATGACACCTCCGTTGAGACAATCAGCGACCCCCTGCCCGCTCCCTCTGGACTGTTTGCATGCCAGCGCAACATCGGGGTGGATGATGCAATCATCTACCTTCTGCAGAGGGCCTACTCTCACCTGGACAACGCAGGTTGAACTGTGAGGGTTATGTTTTTTGAGTTCTCCAGATCCTTCAACACCATTCAGCCCCTGCTACTGGGTGAGAAGATGAGGAAGATGAAAGTGGAAGCACCCTTAGTCTCCTTGGTCACGGACTACCTGACCGGTAGGCCACAATTTGTGCGGCTACAGAGCTGTGTGTCAGAATGGGCAGTGAGCAACACAGGGGCCCCCCAGGGAACGGTCCTGTCCCCCTTCCTGTTCACCCTCTACACCTCAGACTTCAGATATAACTCTGAAACATGCTACCTACAGAAGTTCTCGGATGACTCCGCAATTGTAGGGTGCATCAGGGGTGGGCAGGAGGAGGAGTACAGGAGCACAATCAGTGACTTTGTGATGTGGTGTGAGCAGAACCACCTTCAGCTCAACATCAGCAAAACAAAGGAGATGGTGGTGGACTTCAGGAGAACCAAGGCCCAACCGACTGGGTGCTATAGGAGGTCCTTCCTGCTGGCGGCTATTAGACTATTTAATGCCCCACCGGGCTTCCATACCGTTGGCAGCATTTAGTATATCGAATGTACAATACGTGCATTTATCTGTAATTAAACCCTGCGCACTAAGGACTGTATTGTAAGGGAATTATTATTATTACCCTAAATTATATCATACACACATTTAGCTATTTAAGTATCTTTCTCTGTCATCGACCTGAATAGTTAATGCAAATATTGTTATTTTATTTATATCAACGTGCAATAATTGTATCATTTTTTCACCTAACACTCTAACAATGTATAGTGTACATATTCAGTCATTCACACATACTATGCAATGCGTTTTGTATAGCTTTTTGCACTCCAGACTTTGTGTATTTTTATACTTTTTCATACTGCCACACTATGTATTTATTTTGTTCTTCTGGTTAAAAAAATGTGAAGAAACATTTCTGAAAAGGTATTCTGATCATTAAAACTAAAGGAGCGAAGAGCATGCAAGGTAAGGATGGTCTGGTCTGGACAAAAGACTGTGTGCTGCCATTCCAGTCACTCCCAGTAGGCCTTGGAGTCTGTAGGCCTTTTAACTGTATGTGAACCCTTTAGAAGTACCTGGATTTCTGCAGAAATTGATCATGAAATTTGATCTGATCTTCATCTAAGTCACAACAATAGACAAACACAGTTTGCTTAAACTAATCTTTATTGAACACATTGTGTAAACATTTACAGTGTAGGGTGGAAAAAGTATGTGAACCTAGTTTTCTGTAGTTGCGGATCAGACCTGCACAACGGTCAGGAGGAATTTTGGACCATTCCTCTTTACAAAACTGTTTCAGTTCTGCAATATTCTTGGGATGTCTGGTGTGAACCGCTCTTTTGAGGTCATGCCACAGCATCTCAAATCGGGTTGAGGTCAGGACTGACTGGGCCACTCCAGAAGGTGTATTTTCTTCTGTTGAAGCCATTCTGTTGTTGATTTACTTCTGTGTTTTGGGTCGTTGTCCTGTTGCATCACCCAACTTCTGTTGAGCTTCAATTGGCTGACAGATAGCCATACATTCTCCTGAAAAATGTCTTGATAAACTTGGGAATTCATTTTTCCGTTGATAATAGCAAGCTGTCCAGGCCCTGAGGCAGCAAAGCAGCCCCAAACCATGATGCTCCCTCCACCATACTTTACAGTTGGGATGAGGTTTTGATGCTTGTGTGCTGTGCCTTTTTTTCTCCACACATAGTGTTGTGTTTTCCTTCCAAACAATTCAACTTTAGTTTAATCTGTCGACAGAATATTTTGCCAGTAGCTCTGTGGAACTTCCAGGTGCTCTTTTGCAAACTTCAGACGTGCAGCAATGTTAGCATGTTCCAGAGATTTCTGTAAGTCTTTAGCTGACACTCTAGGATTCTTCTTAACCTCAATGAGCATTCTGCGCTGTGCTCTTGCAGTAATCTTTGCAGGACGGCCACTCCTAGGGAGAGTAGCAACAGTGCTGAACTTTCTCAGTTTATAGACAATTTGTCTTACTTGGACTGATGAACATCAAGGCTTTTAGAGATACTTTTGTAACCCTTTCCAGCTTCATGCAAGTCAACAATTATTAATCTTAGGTCTTCTGAGATCTCTTTTGTTCGAGGCATGGTTCACATCAGGCAATGCTTCTTGTGAGTGTTTTTTAATAGGGCAGGGCAGCTCTAACCAACATCTCCAATCTCGTCTCATTGATTGGACTCCAGGTTAGCTGACTCCTGACTCCAATTAGCTTTTGGAGAAGTCATTAGCCTAGGGGTTAGCATACTTCTTTCAACCTACACTGTGAATGTTTAAATTATGTATTCAATTTAGACAAGAAAAAAATAAATAATTTGTGTGTTATTAGTTTAAGCACACTGTTTGTCTATTCTTGTAACTTAAATGAAAATCAGATCACATTTTATGACCAATTTATGTAGAAATCCAGGTAATTCCGAAGGGTTCACATACTTTTTCCACAACAGAAATTCCTTATGAATTTGAAACATAAAAATATACAATATAACCTGGTTTGCTCCTGCAGTAGTGTTTAGATTTACAGGGATCCCCACTAGCTGTTGCAGCATGGGGTCCACGTGAAACATAAAACACACGACAGATTACAGAGCAGTTTTAGACAAGAACAACATAAGATAACATTACATTCAACTCCAAATGTATATAAAATATAATAAATATATTGTCAAGACACTGAAAGACAATATTCATATACTGATATACAGTCAAGTTAAATTAGATCTTTAGAAAGAGGAGAGGCGCTGTGCTACCGACTGCCATTGTTGCTCCCGGCCTGTGTTGTGTGTGTTGTTGTGTGTCAAATTGGGAACCGTGACAGCGAAATAGACAGAACGTCTGTGCAAATGGACCAATAAAGTTTGTACGTGTGTGTTAAGTGTGTGTGGGTCAGTGGCGTAGCGCAGGTCCGAGCAAGGTTGCTGTTTCCTGCTGTTCTACACATTTTGCCACGAGGCGGATAGACATGGAATAGTTTTATAGCTCATTTCCTGTAATAAAAATAAATAAAAATCATGTCTTATGACGTCTTCATACAATATAATATCTAGGGGGAAATGGCGGCCCCCAAAGCTCTGGTGTGTGTGTTTGTGTGATAAAGAGTTTCTTAGCTCTTACCAGAGCGGTGGGTCTCAGTCTTCACTCTCCTCACGGCTCCATTCTCATTGTCTTATAGCCTTGTTTAATTCAATGGTAATGGTAACATCTTACTGTATGGTTAGTAGTTGAGTAGCTTCACCTGGTACCTCTCTGGTCTGTGTCTGTGGTCCACTACAATTAATATCATGTTTTGGGTATCCAATCACCTTCAAGCAGGAACATGGACCTGACAGGATCATCTAACAGAGTAATATAACAGAATAGCTCTAAGACAATATAGTGACAAGTGCAGCCTTTCAGCCAATCACTGTGCAGCCTTTCAGCCTATCACTGTGCAGCCTTTCACTGTGCGAGGAATGTCTGAGGGCACGTTATGGCCCGAACTCATTATGGCACCTATGGCCATACAGGGGCATTTTTTGGTATCAATGCTGTCTGTGTGTGACATCAGTGTGAAGAGTTATTCTAAAGTGTTTGTGGGAAATGTCTTCATCAGAGGGTTTAAAGGGAACTTCACTTGCGTGATGCGTGTGTGTGCGTGTGGCCTGTGTGTGTCTGTGCGTGTCTGCATGCGCCGTTAACAGTATGTGTGTGTGTCTGGTGACTGGTCTGTAGCTGGTCTCTCTCTTCAGTCAGGGTTTTGTAGCTGGTCTGTAGCTGGTCTCTCTCTTCAGTCAGGGTGTTGTAGCTGGTCTGTAGCTAGTCTCTCTCTTCAGTCAGGGTTTTGTAGCTGGTCTGTAGCTGTTCTCTCTCTTCAGTCAGGGTGTTGTAGCTGGTCTGTAGCTGGTCTCTCTCTTCAGTCAGGGTGTTGTAGCTGGTCTGTAGCTGGTCTCTCTCTTCAGTCAGGGTGCTGTAGCTGGTCTGTACCCAGTCTCCCTCTTTCTAAAACTGGTCTCTGTTTTCAGTCAGGGTTTTGTAGCTGTTCTGTAGCTGGTCGCTCTTCTTTCAGGGTGTTGTAGCTCGTCTGTACCCAGTCTCCCTCTTTCTAAAACTGGTCTCTGTTTTCAGTCAGGGTTTTGTAGCTGGTCTGTAGCTGGTCTCTCTTCAGTCAGGGTTTTGTAGCTGGTGTGTAGCTAGTCTGTCTTCAGTCAGGGTTTTGTAGCTGGTCTGTAGCTGGTCTCTCTTCAGTCAGGGTTTTGTATCTGGTCTGTAGCTGGTCTCTCTTCAGTCAGGGTTTTGTAGCTGGTCTGTAGCTGGTCTCTCTTCAGTCAGGGTTTTGTATCTGGTCTGTAGCTGGTCTCTCTCTTCAGTCAGGGTTTTGTATCTGGTCTGTAGCTGGTCTGTCTTCAGTCAGGGTTTTGTAGCTGGTCTGTAGCTGGTCTCTCTTCAGTCAGGGTTTTGTAACTGGTCTGTAGCTGGTCTGTCTTCAGTCAGGGTTTTGTATCTGGTCTGTAGCTGGTCTCTCTTCAGTCAGGGTTTTGTAGCTGGTCTGTAGCTGGTCTATCTTCAGTTAGGGTGTTGTAACTGGTCGGTAGTTGACCTCTTTCTGCAGATGAGTTGGTCTTTCATAATAAGCTAAGAAGTTCGTAGAGACCTGTTATCTGCAATAACAGCTAAAACAGATAAGCACAGAACTGCCAGTAAATTGTAGTAATTATAACATATACCCACAGGGGACAGACAGGCCTATGATCCCAGCCAGTAGGAGAACACAGCAGGGTCCACGTAGACATCCACAATCCTCTCCTCAGCTTCACCTCTGGTCATAAATGGCCTCAGACGTCTCCAACAATATACTGTGTTTTCTGACTATATACCACACAGCAATGTCTACTTAGGCTCTGAATCTATCATTGCGCTGTGTCAGTGTCTGCATCTGCTCCCTGTCTGTTCTGTGTTCGTGCCTGCCTTGTGTCTGCGCCTGTGTCCTTTTCATCTTATCTGATTGCTGAGTACTGAGTGTGGACTGACGTAGATATCCTCAGCTTCACCCCTGTCAAATTTGTCCTTCCTGTTCATATGTGGCTTGGCATTTAGAGTCTGTGTCTGTACCTTGATATGTTGTCCCCAGAAGAAAGGGCCATGTTAACAGAGGAAGTGGCACGGTGGTTGAGGTTGGGACGTGTTCTTCTGCTTTATACATCTTTATCTAACTCCTGAGTGGATAGTGTGGACTAACCAGAGCTGGGTTCAAATACTATATGAAATCACGAGGTGAACTAATTCCAGGTGAAAAGGAGTCGGAGCGCTCAACAAAAAGATGGATTTCTCGTTGCTCACTTTAAGACATTGTTCAAGGGTGCGAACAGGTGACTGACGTTTCCACGTCATGCCGACATCTTTCTCAGAGTGGCCTGACCATTGCAAAAAGCTCCTATTCATAGCCTAGCGGTCCATCGAGACACAACAATGTAAAACAATTATAATGATAATATGTTTCAAGGTAATAAGATAAATAGTTTGTCTGGTTAATCAATAGGCCATGTCAAAGTAGATGTTTGGGCGTCCGGGAATCCGGGGACACTGAGACCCCAAAAATCAAGGCAACAACAGTCTGGAAACGAGCACTGTGGAAAATAATAAAACCCTTTTGATCCGGTATCTAAGGAGTTCTGCCAAGATGTTTGAACCCAGGTCTCGCTGTACTAACTTAATAACCTCATGGTGTTCCCTTGTTGTGTCTCGTTCTTTGTCTCTGTCAGATGATGGTGCGTCCGTCATATAACTATCGAAGACAGGAAGCTTCTAATGTATCCCAGGAAGTAAATAGGAATTGTATTAACATGTTTAGAACAAAGATAGTCATAGAGTTGAAGAGAGAGAGGGAGAGAACACATTCCTCCTCCTTATTAGTTAGCAGCCCTCCTCCAGTAACTAGGTTAAGAACACAGAGGACCAGACAGTCACACTGTCAGTTAAACATCATTCTAAATAATAGGCATTACGCCTGTGTTTTTTCAGCTTAAAAGCCACACACTGGCCACCGACAAAAAGTTGTACAAAATATAATAATAATAATAATAACATTTTCTTTATGCAAATAATGCTTGGTTTCTCTGATTCATCTATAGAGCTAATTAAACGACATCTATGAAGGGAAACATTACATTTGCAAAGTCTCCATATCACAACTGGATGGTCAAATCTCTCACCTTGTGTTCGGCGGTGTGCCGTCTACCAATATCCAGGTCCCCTCAGTCTCGCTGTCAGTCAGACCAATCCAGGCTCTCTTGTTGACACCAAAGAGAACATCTCTGTTGTTGAGAAAGATACATTAATACTGATCAAAATTATGTTTATCTTGTCTCTCTCTCTCTCTCTCTCTCTCTCTCCCTCTCCTCTCTCTCTTCCTCTCTCTCTCTCTCTCTCTCTCTCTCTCTCTCTCTCTCTGTGCCTTCTCTGCTTCCTGTTGCATGCATCGCAGCCTGCCTCAGCCTCCCCACTGAGTGCCACATCACTCTCTGTCTCAGTAGCCTACTCTTTGTAAAGCTAAGTTATTATGAGAACCTAGTAGCCTATTCTCTGCCTCTGCTGAGGTAGGCTTCAGTAACGTTACTGTGTTACTTCGTCCTCCTAGCTGGCTAAGTAATACTACCTAGAACCCTTCAACGTTACTGCAATACAAGCCTCTGCTTCGTAATACTACAGGCATGGTGACGGATTGTTACTCATTTATTAATTATTGATTTTCAAATTCATGTAAAAATTCTACTTAGTAACAGTGGCCAGACAGAGCTATGGTTCCAGCCAGTAGGAGAACACACAGCTGCCCCAGACACACTGCAACATCTAGGAAGGGTCTCTTCCCTGTGCTTTCATGCTCTATGAACACATACAAGATGTGTTTATAGTATTTGTGTGTATATTGTTTGTCTGTCTGTCTGTCTGTCTGTCTGTCTGTCTGTCTGTCTGTCTGTCTGTCTGTCTGTCTGTCTGTCTGTCTGTCTGTCTGTCTGTCTGTCTGTCTGTCTGTCTGTCTGTCTGTCTGTCTGTCTGTCTGTCTGTCTGCCGGTCGGCCGGCCGGCCGTGTTACCTGAGTGCTGGTCTCTCGGTCCATTAGTTGGAGAAGTGTCTTCCTTATCGTTGTCTTGGTGCTGGTCTCATGGTCTCTCAGGGTGTCTGCACTGACGTAGATATCCACAATCCTCTCCTCCATCTCACCTCTGTCAAACTTGACCTTCCTGGTCCTATCTTGCTTCGCATAGATAGCTCAGACATCTTCGACAATGCCTGATGCTTTCTTGCACTATGTACTGTAATTGCACATTACGTTAAGTCTCAGGTTCTAGTGATAGCGTTGCCTCTGCCTCAGCGTCTGCCTCCGTGTCTGTCTCTATCTGTGTGAAGATGTAACCCCTAGGGAGGTATAAAGATAATGAGCTCGTCGTGGATCCAGCTTCTCCTTTGCGTATTCTCTGTTAGTGTGCACTTATCAGTGTACTGTAATGACTTCATATTATGTCTGATGATGTGTGAAACTTAACTGCTGGTACACAGGAAGCTCCATTATCAGGAAATAGGTAGGAATGTGTCACAGCTTTTCTCGATTGCTAATACACTTTTAATGAAAATAGGGTCCACTTGAGCTCCATCAGCTTAATGAGCACAACAATATACTTTTTTTGCCAAACAGTAAATCATTTCTCATTGCTTTCACGCACTAAGCAAATGCCAAGCAAATTTGAGCGAAACAGTAAACACAAGACGCAAAAAGTCGACTAAATCATTTCAAATCAAAACTAAAACATTTGGTCACAGCTGATACAAATAACTCCCATGATTGTGAACTCTCACACGCAGTGCCTGTATGTGTGTCTGTGTGTGAGAGAGAGAGAGAGAGAGAGAGAGAGAGCAAATCTTCTTTGCACAATTGTTCAATCAGTCCTTATTCATGCGTGAAAGAGGTCACCTCTGAGTTGCTGTTTTCAAGAATGGACCAAGTAAGAGGCCGAGGGCAAAAGAGAGTTAGATGGACCCATAGAGGGAAGTTCAGCTCACTGTTAAAACGGAAAAAGGTCAAATAAAGCCTTTTCTTTCTGGATATTCATGCAGAAAGAACATTGGTCAATAATATTAGGAGAAAAGAATACAGCCCATAATGTAATAATAGGTTTACTTGTCCTTATGGTACATATTGTAATTCTAGGATCAACAAATGGCCCAGACATAAGAGAGAGTGTTAACCATGTCAGGGTATATTGATAGTTGTAGAAAAAAAATGTCATTACATAACAAGTTGTATGTTTTGATGGAGGTAGTTGATTGTGTGTCATGTATTTAATGTTTTGAGAGTCTTAATGCATTTTGCAAGTGATATGTGTCATTTTGGCCAACTTTTGAAAAGGTGTATTGTGTTTGGACAAATTTGCTCAAGCCATCAAGAACAACTGAAATGTACAAGTACAAAAAAAATATACAAGTTTGCATACTGGTGTGCCTGTATGTGTGTCTGTGTCAGAGACAGAGAGAGAGGAAGAGAGAGGAAGAGAGAGGAAGAGAGAGGAAGAGAGAGGAAGAGAGAGGAAGAGAGAGGGAGAGAGAGGGAGAGAGAGAGAGAGAGAGAGAGAGAGAGAGAGGCTAGGGATGATTTCAAGGTTTTACTGTTAACCTACAAAGCATTACATGGACAGTCACAAGACGCAGCCCTCCTTATTGTCCCTAGAATTTCTAAGCAAACAGCTGGAGGCAGGGCTTTCTCCTATAGAGCTTAATTTTTATGCAATGGTCTGCCTATCCATGCGAGAGACGCAGACTCGGTCTCGACCTGGCGTTACTGAAGACTCATCTCTTCAGTAGGCCCTATGATTGAGTGGAGTCTGGCCCTGGGGTGTGAGACATTGGAGTGACAAACAACCCTTGCTGTCTCTGCCTGGTTGGCTCCCCTCTCTCCACTGGGATTCTCTGTCCCCTATTACGGGGGCTAAGTCACTGGCTTACTAGTGCTCTTCCATGCCGTCCCTAGGAGGGGTGCGTCACGTCTCTTTTTTTTGCTACACTTGACTTGAGTGGGTTGAGTCACTGATGTGATCTTCCTGTCCAATTTTGCGCCCGCTCGGGCTTGTGTGGTGGAGGTGATGTTCATGGGCTATGTCTCTGGGTAGTAAGTTGGTGGTCTGTTGATATCCCTCTGGTGGTGTGGGGGCTGTGCTTTGGCAAAGTGGGTGGAGTTATATCCAGCCTGGTTGGCCCTATCCGAGGGTATCGTCTGACAGGGCCACAGTGTCCCCCGACCCCCCCTGTCTCAGCCTCCAGTATCTATGCTGCAATAGTCTATGTGCCAGGGGCTAGGGTCAGTATGTCCTATCTGGTGTCCTGTGTGAACTTAAGTATGCTCCCTCTAATTCTCCCATCTCTCTCTCTCTCCCCCCTCCCAGAGGACCTGAGCCCTAGGACCATGCCTCAGGACTGCCTGGCCTGATGACTCCTGGTTGTCCCCAGTCCCAGTCCACATTGACGTGCTCCAGTTTCAATTGTTCTGCCTGCGGCTATGGAACCCTGACCTGTTCACCAGACGTGCTACCTTGTCCCGGACCTGCTGTTTCGACTCCCCCCCCCCCCCCCTCTCTATCTCTCTCCGTCTCTACTTGCCCTGCTGACTTGACCTCTAAAAGCCAACTGACATTTACTCCTGAAGTACTGACCTGTTGCACCCTCTACAACCACTGTGATTATTATTTCACCCTGCTGGTCATCTATGACCGTTTAAACATCTTGAAGAACGATCTGGCCTTAGTGACCATGTACTCTTATAATCTCCACCTGGCACAGCCAGAAGAGGACTGACCATCCCTCAGAGCCTGGTTCCTCTCTAGGTTTCTTCCTAGGTTACTGCCTTTCTAGGGAGTTATTACATCTGCGTTACTTGCTGTTTGGGGTTTTAGGCTGGGTTTCTGTATGAGCACTTTGTGACAACTGCTGATGTAAAAAGGGCTTCATAAATACATTTGATTTGAGAGAGAGAGAGAGCGAGAGAGAGAGAGAGAAATATGGAGGAAGTTGTGTGCACTGTGGTCTGCTGTATGTGTTGCCATGGTGTTGGTAAACCATTTCGTCACAAATCCAGTGCACATTTTCCTGACATGACAAGTCGTTCCTAGCCTCAGAGGATGCAATGTTTCTGTGTTCATCTCAGCACTGTCCTCATTCTCAGAAGATCCGGCATTATCAGGGAAAAAACCTGTTTAAACCATGTTTAAAAACCTGACAATCCTCAATAACATGCAGACATTTTTCATCTTAGAATCCACCAATGAGAATAACCTGTATAGATAAAAAAATGTATGAACATTTTTTTTTACGCTTTATTGCCGAAGTAGTTACTCTCTTTGTCTGTGGTCGGAGGTGTGCCATCCACACATTTGCGAGTCCCCTCGGTAGCAGATTCAGTCGGACCAATCTGGACTCTTGTGTTGAAGCCAAAGAGAAACTCATGTTGTTGGAAAAAGATAAATATGTTCAGTCAGGTGCAAAATTATTGACATCCTTGATAAAGATTAGCAAAAAATTAATACAAATACTGAGCTCCACATTTTGTTTTTATTATACGATTTCTGCTAATACAAGAGAAATACATTTAGTTGAACAATTAATTTAATTATTGGCACCCCTGTTTTTAATACTCTGCAAAACCTCCCCTTGCGAGGATAACGGCACTGAGCCTTTCTCTAAAATGCTTTATGACATTGGGCGGGATCTTAGACCATTCCTCCATGCAGAATCTTTCCAGATCCTTGATATCCTTCGTCTGCACTTGTGGTCTGCCCTCTTCAAATCAAACCACAGGTTTTCAATGGGGTTCAACTCCGGAGACTGAGATGGCCATTGCAAAAATGTTGATTTTGTTGTCAATAAAGCATTTCTTTGTGGATTTGATGTGCGCTCATTGCCTCTCCCTTGCGTCTGCCTCTGTGTGTCCATCTGTAAGACTATCTTCCTGTAGGGAAGTGTCAACAGAGGAAGATGACATGGGTAGTTGTGACTACGGCATTTTCATCAGCTTTGCATATTTTAATTTGGATCCTGAGTAGTGAGTGTGCAACTTATCAAGAGTCTACTGTAATGACTTCATGTTGTGTCTGATGAAGTTTGAAACATGACTACTGGTACACAGGAAGCTAATGACTAAGGATGTTATTAATATGCTAATACAAAAAACAACCTTTGCAAAATAATCAATTTCTGTTGTAAAATCTGTTCTGTTGAGTCTATGTACTGACTTCATGTTGTGTCTGGTGATGTGTGAAACATCACCACTGGTTCACAGGAAGCTACACTATAAAGCTATGACCTTTGGCTTTAAACTGGAATTGTTCATTTATGTCTAATTAAAACAATCAAAAAATCAAACCCATATGATCTAACACACAATAAAAGTATAATAAAATACATACAGATATTATGATATGATAAGCCTTTTCATAAGTCTAAATCACCATTTGGGCCATTTAAACAACGTACGTCCTTCCTATAGACAAGAGGCGAAGGGTTATGTAAAGGGAAATATTTTGTCGTTCTGAGTCTAAGTTATTTTAGGTTTAAGGAAGTGTGTATGTCACATTCTTTATCGAAAGGGATGTATTTAGGGATGTATTTAGATACGCCTGCTCGATTGATTCAGCGATCGCTTTGCCACATCTGTGCCCTGAAGCAGTTGAGATGGATAAATGTTTTTCTAAGGATCACCCCTTTTGATGTAACGTCGCAGTGAAGTGATATAAATAGATGTAATGATGTAGCCGACCACCAGAGGGAAGCAAATACATGTTTATTCCACATAGGACCTTTAATTGGTCCTGGGAAGATCTGGATTGCTGTCTTCTGACTTATAAAACGGTGGGGAATCAACAAAACAAGCCATGTAAACATATACATATCTTTCAAAGTAATTAGAGTGGGGACTGTCAGCTTAAGAGGTTTAAATATACTTAAATAATCTTGCATACTTGTGTGTGTGTGTGTGAGAGAAAGAGAGACAGAGTGTGTGTATGTGTGTCTTTGAAACAGATCGATAGAGCGAGAGAATGAAGGAGGAAGTTGTGTGCACTGGGGTCTGCTGTATGTGCTACAGTTTGTTGTCATAGTAAACCATTTTACCATGTCGGTATACCTTTTCTCACAAATCCAGTGACGATTGTCCTCACAGTAATTCTACATTACCAGGGTTAGGCCAGTAGCAGTACCTAGAGGGTTAAAAAGAGTCAGACGTCATGGTTGAAACATCCTAATCCTCAATAATAACCATACATTTTCCAGTTTCAAATCAACTTTGTTGACTTCTGCCATCAATGAGAATTGCCTGTGTAGATAAGTAGTCAAAGTAAGTAGTTTCCTTTCTCTGTGGTCGGTGGTTTGCCATCCACCCATTTCAATGAGAATAGCCTGTATAGATAAGTAGTCAAAGTAGTCTTCACAGTCTATTTGAAAGGGTGACAAAATATGTCAGATTTGAACCTTTCAACACGCATTGCTTCATTCTAAGTAGTGCAGTATGGCGGTGGGGATATCTTAACACAGCCTTGCTCTCATCTCTTATCTTAGGAGGGAAATGCTCCCTACCTCTTGTGCCTTGAAGCTCAGCTCTTTTCCTCCTTCTGTATTCCCCCTCTTTCCCTCCCTCTATCATTTCATCAGAAGTCACCTGAACACTCAATCTTCAGACGCAGCAGACAATCTGCTTCAATAAAGGCGGCGGGCTGACAGACGACATAACTCATTTCTCTTCTGAGCCGGGGGTTGACGGTGCAGCGGAGAGGAGGAGGGCCAAAGACAGACAGACAGACAACACTGTTTCCTATTCATGGGATGTGTCTCAAATGGCACCCTATTGTCACCATAGGGATAGTAGTTCGACATAATTTATTTTCCTACGTAATAATAAAAACCAAATGACGAAATTAACAAACAAACACTATATCAATAAACGTATCGTCAAAATCAAAACACGATAATGAACGTAAATAATGCACACTTGCTGTCACCGTGACAACGATAACGACCCACATCCCCGGTGTGGAACGTACAAACCTATGTAGGATCCCTAATTAGAGACGATGCGCCGCAGCTGCCTCTAATTAGGGATCCAACGCAAAACACCACCAGAAACAGAAAGAATAGACCTGTCAGACTCTGACCATGGCTACATAGAGAAGCAAATTGGTTTCTCTATGGCCAGAGCCTGACACCTATTCCCTATATTGCACTGCTTTTGACCAGGGCCCATAATGCACTATATACGGAATAGGGTGTCATTTGGGACTCAGACATACACAGACCTGGTCCATTGTATTCCTCTCCCTTCCCTGGATGATGTATGCCGCCTTCTAGCTGAGCTTATTTACGGTCCTGACAACACACGGCCCTGACAACCTGCTAGCCGAGCTTATCTACGGGAACACACACGGTCCTGACAACCTGCTAGCTGAGCTTATTTACGGTCCTGACAACACACGGTCCTGACAACCTGCTAGCCGAGCTTATTTACGGTCCTGACAACACACGGTCCTGACAACCTGCTAGCCGAGCTTATCTACGGGAACACACACGGTCCTGACAACCTGCTAGCTGAGCTTATCTACGGGAACACACACGGTCCTGACAACCTGCTAGCTAAGCTTATCTACGGGAACACACACGGCCCTGACAACTTGCTAGCTGAGCTTATCTACGGGAACACACACGGTCCTGACAACCTGCTAGCCAAGCTTATCTACGGGAACACACACGGTTCTGAGAACCTGCTAGCTGAGCTTATCTACGGGAACACACACGGTCCTGACAACCTGCTAGCTGAGCTTATCTACGGGAACACACACGGTCCTGACAACTTGCTAGCTGAGCTTATCTACGGGAACACACACGGTCCTGACAACCTGCTAGCTGAGCTTATCTACGGGAACACACACAGTCCTGACAACCTGCTAGCTGAGCTTATCTACGGGAACACACACGGTCCTGACAACTTGCTAGCTGAGCTTATCTACGGGAACACACACGGTCCTGACAACTTGCTAGCTGAGCTTATCTACGGGAACACACACGGTCCTGACAACCCGCATTTGGAAAGTGCATTTTCTGAGAGAACAAAATCACTTTCCAGAGGTAACATGTTTACAACAGAACCTTATTACAGAATCCATTTTCCATGGCTATTTTATCATGCTGGGGCAATGCAGTAACAGCTTGCTAATGGGGGGTCGTGGCAGACTGCACCACAGTATGTGGATGCGTCCCAAATGGCACTGTATTCCCTATAGACTACACTACTTTTGACCAGGGCCCATAGTGCACTATGTAGGGAATAGGGTGGCATTTGGGACGCAAGCTGGGACTTCACAGTTTATAGCCCACACTGCATGCCACACGGCCATATTTCAAGCTGACGCTGATCTAAATGATTCATTTCCTGCTTCATGTATTAAATCATGAGCTATCTTTAATTCATGATTCAGGTACTGTACTGTACACAGCGAGACCCCGAGTTAGAATTCAAGGGAGTGGGATGTGTTCATATCTAACACCAGGAATCTCTTCTGTTATCAGGGCACATGGATGGATGATGGATGGACCACCTGCGTAAACATCCCAGATGGCACCCTGTTCCCTATATAGCCAATTGGGCCTCAGCCTACTCATGTAACAGACGTTGGTTGGAGAGCCATGCACACGTGACGAGTTAACTTGCCTGAGACTTTCTCTTTTTTGTAATCTGACACCTCTCTAGGGGGCACCACAGACCTTTACATAGCATGTCTAATTACATCACACAGAAGAAAGGAAGAGTCTTCCTACAAACACTCATTTAGGTTTCCAATCATATCCCAGACTGTTTGAGCACCAACGGGTCGGGGAAGGAACAATACGGGTGTCCGGGGTTGTGAATGACATGAGATGGGGATTACTACATTACTAGTACCATTACTACAGCTCCATTGGATGAGATGATTGGCTAGGAGAAGTCTGCGATGATGAGGACATGGTAAAGTGATGGTGTCATGATAACGGACTGATAACAGCAGGGGTTTTGATACAGCATGTGTGTTCCACTGGCTGGCAAGGCAACGGCAAGGGATGCCGGATTCTTAGGGGCAGGTTGACAATAATGAATATGCTGTCACTGAACGCAGTTTGAA
Organism: Thymallus thymallus; assembly: GCA_023634145.1. Taxonomy (NCBI): domain Eukaryota; kingdom Metazoa; phylum Chordata; class Actinopteri; order Salmoniformes; family Salmonidae; genus Thymallus; species Thymallus thymallus. The sequence continues at coordinate 15,243,182 of CM042424.1, forward strand.
CCCAGAGCTAATGGCGTTCCGTAGGCTATATTCCTCTGTGCCTACCTACGGTCATATCCGATGTAGCCGAACATGCTATCTGTTCTTTTCTGTTCATTTGTAGACTAACATATTACATCCATAACTGCAGCCAGTGGCTGGTGATAAATCCATACCACAACAGTAGTGGATGCGTTAGGTCATGTTTGACCTAAAAGATTATTTAACCGTTGTTTGCTTGGTAACAATGCTGCTGTGCACTTAATTCTTGTTACTATATACAGCAAAAACCCGTAACCTTAACCTGACCCAGAGGGCACTGCTGCAATGCGTAATTCCACTAGACGTTAATACACAATACTTAAAAACATAGTCACGCTGTAAGGGAAAGTGTTTCTTTTCAGATTTTAGAGAAACACTTGCCAAGCCATAATGCAGGCCAGAGCTATTGACTTGGCTTGACATTGACCTAGGTCACCCACATAGATGGGTTTACTAAGATTCACCCACATAGATGGGTTTACTAAGATTCACCCACATAGATGGGTTTACTAAGATTCACCCACATAGATGGGTTTACTAAGATTCACCCACATAGATGGGTTTACTAAGATTCACCCACATAGATGGGTTTACTAAGATTCACCCACATAGATGGGTTTACTAAGATTCTATACATGACATAAATTGCAGCATAACTAGGAGTGTTAAAACCAGCTTCTTATAACAGCCATCCGTCTAGAGACATACAATACATTAAACGTACAGCAGATACATCCAGTCCAAACAGATAAAGTCGATTTTATTCACTGTCTCCCCAGAGTCTCAACGTGTGAAGTCCCAGCCTGGTTTACACTCTCGTTAGCACAAAAGATTGGTAATGTCACCAAAGGTTAATTACTTGGGTTCAGGTGCAGCCGTGGTTGAGAATCCGCCAAAAAAATCTCCTGACTTATCAGCAGAGAAGCAGACAGACTGTAACTAAGTCAGACAGTCTGGCTTTGCTCCGATGTCTAATTCTGTCCATTCATCGAGTTTGTTTCAGAGAAAGAGCTAATGGCGTTCCGTAGGCTATATTCCTCTGTGCCTACCTATGGTCATATCTGATGTAGCCGAACACAATGTACAGACTACTAACTGCAATGTAGTGCTTGATTCAGTGCTTGGTTTAGATTTAGTTAAAAACAGGTTGGTGATTAATAAACAATAAGGCCAGAGGAGGTGTTGCGTCGTGCCTAAGAACAGCCCTCATCCGTGGTATATTGGCCATATACCACAAAACCTTGAGGGGCCTTATTGCCATTATAAACTGGTTACCAATGTAATTATAACAATCAAAATTAATGTTTTGTTATACCCGTGGTATAGGCTCTGATATACCACGAGTGTCAGCCAATCGGCAATCAGGGCTCGAACCAGCCAGTGTATAAGTAATAATATATATAGTATGTATACAGTACCAGTTAAAAGTTTGGACACACCTACTCATTCAAGGGTTTTTCTTTTTTTTTAAACTATTTTCTACATTGTATAATAATCAAAACTATGATATAACACATATGGAGTAATGTATTAACCAAAAAAGTGTTAAACAAATCAAAATATATTTTATATCTGAGATTCTTCAAAGTAGCCACACTTTGCCTTGATGACAGCTTTGCACACTCTTGGAATTCTCTCAACCAGCTTCATGAGGTAGTCACCTGGAATGCATTTCAATTAACTGGTACAGTGGCTTGTGAAAGTATTCACCCCCCTTGGCATTTTCTTATTTTGTTGCCTTACAACCTGGAATTAAAATTGATTTTTGGGGGGTTTGTATCATTTGATTTACACAACCTGCCTACAACTTTGAAGATGCAAAATATTTTTTATTGTTAAACAAACAAGAAATAAGACAAAAAAACAGAGACAGGACACTCTTAAGATGCAAGTATCCCCCAAAGTCAATACTTTGTAGAGTCACCTTTCACAGCAATTACAGCTGAAAGTCTCTTGGGGTTTGTCTCTATAAACTTGGCACATCTAGCCGCTGGGATTTTTGCCCATTCTTCAAGGCAAAAGTGCTCCAGCTCCTTCAAGTTGGATGGGTTCCGCTGGTGTACAGCAATCTTTAAGTCATACGACAGATTCTCAGTTGGATTGAAGTCTGGGCTTTGACTAGGCCATTCCAAGACATTTAAATGTTTCCCCTTAAACCACTCGAGTGTTGCTTAGGGTCGTTGTCCTGCTGGAAGGTGGACCTCCGTCCCAGTCTCAAATATCTGGAAGACTGAAACAGGTTTCCCTCAAGAATTTCCTTGGATTTAGCGCAATCCATCATTCCTTCAATTCTGACCAGTTTCCCAGTCCCTGCCGATGAAAAACATCCCCACAGCATGATGCTGCCACCATCATGGTTCACTGTGGGGAAGGTGTTCTCGGGGGGACGTGTTGGGTTTGCACCAGATATAGCATTTTCCTTGATGCTCAAAAAGCTCAATTTCCTTCTCCCTCCTCCAGAGTTCCTTCTACCATATGTTTGGGGAATCTCCCACATGCCTTTTGGCGAACACCAAACGTGTTTACTTATTTTTTTCTTCAAGCACTGGCCACTCTTCAGCTCTGTGGAGTGTACGGCTTAAAGTGGTCCTATGGACAGATACTCCAATCTCCGCTGTGGAACTTTGCAGCTCCTTCAGGGTTATCTTTGGTCTCTTTGTTGCCGCTCTGATTAATGCCCTCCTTGCCTGGTCCGTGAGTTTTGGTGGGCGGCCCTCTCTTGGCAGGTTTGTTGTGGTGCCATATTCTTTAAATGTTTTAATAATGGATTTAATGTTGCTCCGTGGGATGTTATACATTTCGGATATTTTTTTATAACCCAACACTGATCTGTGCTTCTCCACAACTTTGTCCCTGACCTGTTTGGAGAGCTCCTTGGTCTTCATGGTGCTGCTTGCTTGGTGGTGCCCCTTGCTTGGTGGTGTTGCAGACTCTGGGGCCTTTCAGAACCGGTGTATATATATATATACTGAGATCATGTGACAGATCACATGCCACTTAGATTGCACACAGGTGGACTTTATTTAACTAATTATGTGACTTTTGAAGGTAATTAGTTGCACCATATCTTATTTAGGGGCTTCACAGCAAAGGGGGTGAATACATGCACGCACCCCTTTTCTGTTTTAAATTTTTTATATTTCACTTCACCAATTTGAACTCTTTTGTCTTTGTCCAAAAATCTATTTAAATTAAAGGTTGAAATGCAACAAAATAGGAAAAACGCCAAGGGGGATGAATACCTTTGCAAGGCACATAGCTTGTTAAAAGTTAATTTGCGGAATTTCTTTCCTTCTTAATGCGTTTGAGCCAATCAGTTGTTTGTAACAAGGTAGGGGTGGTATACAGAATATAGTCCTATTTGGTAAAAGACCAAGTCCATATTATGGCAAGAATCTCAAATAAGCAAAGAGACATGAAGGTCAGTCAATACGGAACATTTCAAGAACTTTGAAGTGCAGTCGCAGAAACCATCAAGTGCTATGATGAAACTGGCTCTCATGAGGACCGCCACAGGAAAGGAAGACCCAGTGTTACCTCTGCTGCAGAGGATAAGTTCATTAGAGTTACCAGCCTCAGAAATTGCAATTTCACAGAGTTCAAGTAACAGACACATCTCAACATCAACTGTTAGAGGAGACTGTGTGAATCAGGCCTTCATGGTTGAATTGTTGCAAATAAACCACTACTAAAGGACACCAATAAGAAGAAGAGACTTGTTTGGGCCAAAAACATGAGCAATTGACATTAGACCGGTGGAAATCTGTCCAAATTTGAGATATTTGGTTCCAGCCGCCGTGTCTTTGTGAGATGCAGAGTAGGTGAACGGATGATCTCTGCATGTGTGATTCTCACCGTGAAGCATGGAGGAGGAGCTGTGATTTATTTAGATTCATTTGTTATTAAACAGGACAATGACCCAAAAACCTCCAGACTGTGTAAGGACTATTTGACCAAGAAGGAGAGTGACGGAGTGCTGCATCAGATGACCTGGCCTCCACAATCACCCAACGTCAACCCAATTGAGATGGTTTGGGATTAGTTGGACTGCAGAGTGAAGGAAAAGCAGCCAACCAGTGCTCAGCATATGTGGAAACTCCTTCAAGATGGTTGGAAAAGCATTACAGGTGAAACTGGTTGAGAGAATGCTAAGAGTGTGCAAAGCTGTCATCAAGGCAAAGGGTACTTTGAAGAATCTCAAATTGGAATGATTTGTTTAACAATTTTTGGTTTCTACATTGTTCCATTAGGCACACACACCTGTCTATATAAGGTCCCATAGTTGACAGTGGGAGGATCTGCAGAGAAGAATGGGAGAAACTCCCCAAATACAGGTGTGCTAAGCTTGTAGCGTCATACCCAAGAAGACTTGAGGCTGTAATCGCTGCCAAAGGTTCTTCAACAAAGTACTGAATAAAGGGTCTGAATACTTATGTAAATGTAAATGTGTTTTTTTTAATACATTTGCAAAACTTTGCGCAAAAACAGTTTTTGCTTTGTCATTATTGGGTACTGTGTGTAGATTGATGAGGGGGAAAAAAAAACGATTTAATCCATTTTAGGCTGTACCGTAACAAAATGTGGAAAAAATCAAAGGGTCTGAATACTTTCCGAATGCACTGTATATTCCATTTTTAGTTGAAGTATTTAGTCCCTTGTTTAAGTGTTTTGACAAACTGTCTGATTCATCTTTGTGACTGAGGTGATCCATCTTAAAGTCATTAGCAGTATGATTTTGTCTGGGATAGCTTCGTTAATCGAATTAGCGACCTCCCACTGTCTTTGTGAATTTGCCGCTACATGGGTCAGGAGATCCGCTACACTTGTGGTGGTGAGGGTTAGTCGGTGACTCGTTAAATGCAGTAAGTAGAGCTTGGTGACTTTGCTGTCTTAGGCGACGGCCATCACTGCTGTTTCATGATCAAGGGAATAGATAAAAACAGTATCTGAAAACGTTGTGGTTGATAACGGACATATGTATCGTATGGAGAGGAATGACAATGGTTTCGCATGTTTTCTGAGGTAAGGGTCATTGACTCTCCTATTTTTATTTCTGGATCTGAGATGGATGGATTTCACGGTCAAGGATGTTGCCTTCTATTACCTGTGAGACGTGACTGATGCTTTGCTCCTCGGACGCTGTTAATGGTTCATTTTACAGTTGATCACGTTGCACCTTGCTCTGTCTGAGGGAGAGAGCTATGAGTTGCAACAGAATAGCAGAGAGAGGGGCCTTCCCTGTTTCGCACCACGCGGCTGTAAATGAACGTGCCATTGATTGGGAAAGTCCTGTATCCGAGCTGACGCATCGGACAAAGCAATCTATCCACCTGTGAACGAAACCAAGGTGAGAGGTGTAGAAGCAATGAAAAAAACGTAAAGTGTAGCAGCAGCGAAAAGAAGAAATCAATACGTATTCTTGTTTGGTTTCCATACAGACACAAATGAAATGGGTTTTTATAATGAAATCATGCACCTGATTGGACTTTAATAGGCAAATTGATAGCGACACATTTTGTATTTGAAATTACTCAAAGAAACAACAACAAAAGTTTGGGCTGCCTTAATTATGTTAACGTTTTCTCTCTAACACCAACATCCATCTTATCCTGGACGGTTGATTGCCTCCGCCTCCCTCACTTCCTCCTCCATTAACTTTGTTTTTACAGTTGGATATTGTTCCTCCGCGGAGCAGCGTACAACACAGCGAGAGGAGACAGGATTGAATTAGACCCTGCTAATTCCAACCCCGCTTCGCTCCCCCTTTTCACTGGATGAAATAGACCAGAGTTAATGAGAAACGTGAATTTTCCCCTAGCATTAGGTCAGTTCCCATATGCCTATTCGTCTGTGCCAAAACATTTCTAAGCCTACACCTCCAAACCCATTGCTCCAAACCAAATCACCCATCCAGTGGGCTTACCTCTACAATTGAACAGAGAGAAGAAGCTATTGAACGGAGAGAGGAAGCTAGGATTGTATTCACTAGACACAAAATGGAATCAGGATGAAACGATTGCCTAACGACTCTAAATTCTGTTATTGTGAAGTGGAAACTAGGAGCTAAAAAACCTCTCAGCCACACAAGCTCACAGAACTGGACCGCCGAGTGCTGAAGTGCGTAGCTCGTGAAAATCATCTGTCCTCAGTTGCAACACTCAATACCGAGTTCCAAACTGCTTCTGGAAGCAACGTCAGCACAAGAACTGTTCGTCGGGAGCTTCATGAAATGGGTTTCCATGGCTGAGCGGCCGCACACAAGCCTAAGATCACCATGCACAAAGCCAAGCGTCGGCTGGAGTGGTGTTAAACTCTCCGCCATTGGACTCGGGAGCAGTGGAAATGCGTTCTCTGGAGTGATGAATCACGTTTCACCATCTGGCGGCCCGACAGACAAATCTGGGTTTGGTGCCAACTGTAAAGTTTGGTGGAGAAGGAATAATGGTCTGGGGCTGTTTATTATGGTTCAGTCTAGGCCCCTTAGTTCCAGTGAAGGGAAATCTTAATGCAACAGCATACAATGGCATTCTAGACAATTCTGTGCTTCCAACTTTGTGGCAACAGTTTGGGGAAGGCCCTTTCCTGTTTCAGCATGACAATGCCCCCGTGCACAAATCGAGGTCCATACAGAAATGGTTTGTCGAGATTGGTGTGGAAGAACTTGACTGGCCTACACAGAGCCCTGACCTCAACCCCATCGAACACCTTTGGGATGAATTGGAACGCTGACTGCGAGCCAGGCCTAATCGCCCATAACATCAGTGCCCGACCTCACTAATGCTCTTGTGGCTGAAAGGAAGCAAGTCCCTGCAGCAATGTTCCAACATCTATTGTGGAGGCTGTTCAACGAGCAGTTGTCCACACACATTTGGTCATGTAGTGTGCATTCAGTCTGAGACTGCCATCGTACTGTAGATATCCTTAATGCTGACATCAAAATGCGGGGCGTTGTACGAAACAAGTCATTGGTAGCAATTGGATCATGTCTAACCAATCAGAAGCCAATGACTATCGATGACTATCGAAGCCAATGACTATTTCCAAAACGCAGCTTTACCTATGCGTTTTCAGGTTCAAGACGTGTTTTCAGGCTCACATTCAAGACGTCGTCGGGGAGCAGATCAAATCCAGACTCATTGTGGATTAGTGGGCGTGGCGTTAGGCAGGAGTGATGTGGATGGGTAGCCAGGCAACCAAAACGGGGAAATACTATAGGAATTTGTTCAATAAGAATCTTTCGTATCAGTTGTTTGTTGCTAAATGTTTTGCTATGTTGTGCCCAAATGAATAGGACCTATTTCACTTGTTTCATAACAGTGTCCTGTGTCCTCGTTTTTTAACATTGCTTGATACGACTGACATTACCAGATGTGACTGGGTTCTTACGTAATTTGGAGGGGTACTTTAACAGTTCAACAGCCCTGCAGTGCTGTGATACTGGGATCGACAGAGATGTCACGAAACAGGGACATTTCCACTCCAAGGGAGATTGGGGAGTTTTCTCCACAAATGGGAAAGGTTAGGATTGTGGGAGGGGAAGCTGATCCCAGATCTTAAACAAGGGACTGGGTTCAAGGTTCAAGCTAAGGCTCAGCTGTTCCCTCCACTCCGGTTTTATTATTTACTGCTAATTTACTGCTGTTGTTTACTGTTATTTGTCTGAGTGGACTAGATGTGAGAGTCAAGATGTTGTGAAGCTGTCATTTCCCCCTCCTTCACTTGGAAAACTGCCGTTGGGTGAAAGGGATGACCTCGTTACACCTGCATTTAGGAATGTAACAGAAATGAGTCCAGGGTTGCATTCCAAATGGAACCATGTGGCCTACTACTTTTGATCATTTGTCTATGGGCACTGGTCAAAAGTAGTGTGCTATAAAGGGAATACCGTGCCGTTTGGGATTCATTCCTGGGAATATCTGAAACAACAAGGGAGATCCCTGAACTCAGTAAACTGCATATCCCTCACTGATGATGACACACACACACACACACACAAACAGACACACACACACACACACACTCTCCAGTGATGATGACAGTGCCTGCCTAAGCCTCAGGGTGGGGGATCAGGGATCCAGCTAGACACTGGGGTGGGCTTTGGAACATGTGGCCCCAGCAGATGGGAGTTTTATGGGAGTCTAGCCTGCTGTGGACAAGCCTGGTCTCACACACACACACACACACACACACGTTGGTTTTACTATCCAAGTGGGGACCAAAAATGTATTCCTATTCAAAATCGTATTTTCCCCAAACCCTAACCCTTAACTTAATCGTAACCCTAACCTTCACCCTAAACCCCTATCCCCAACCCTAAAACTAAACCGAACCCTAACTCCTAATCCTAACCCCTAACCCTAATTCTAACCATAACCCTACTTGTAATCCTAATCCTAACCCCTAAACCTAAAACAGCATTTATCCTTTTGAGGACCAGTGAGCCATTCTTCTCTAATAAAGATGGTGGTAGAGCCACATGAGTTTGGTTGATTTAAATGTGGCCTTATTTGTCTCAGCACTATTTGACTAATTATTTATTTTAAACATTGTAAACAAAATAAACATGTTAGTAGCTCAAATGATGCACAAAATACAGCATATAGTTATATCTACCCACAGTTAGAAACAGCTCTATTCCCAGTGCAGAGCAGCTTTGCTCCAGATGAAGCAAGGGAAGCAGATGGCTAAGGCTGGGAGAGGGGCTCTGGGACTGGGTGGGGACAGAGGAGCTAGGAGACTGGAGCCCCAGTTACCCCACTCTGCTTGCCTCATAATCCCACAAAGCCATGGCTTCTCCCCCCGGGACAAATGAGAAATGGCCCCCACCACCAACAGCTTGTCCCAGCCCCGGCCACTGCCTGCCATTCACGAGAGTCATCATGCAGCTGAGCTGGGAGACAATGGGTTCTTATGAACTGTTCCTCCTCTCTCCCTCACTTCCTGATTTCGAAAGAGAGGGGTGGAGAGGAGGGGAGCATGACACACAGAGAGGGATGGGTACAGTGAAGACTGTATATTTCCCATCTGAAAATCGGAACGAGATAATAGGTAACGCTAGTGCTCTCACGGGACAGTTGCCTATAAACTAGACTAGAGCATGGTAACATTAATGACCAAACCCAATTATCTTGAATTCCATTCTTAGGGAGAAAAAAAGTGTTTACTTAGCAACTAGCTACTAAAATTAAGCACAGTCGGATCGTTCATTTGAAATTAATAATTTTGAGAGAGAAAATAATGAACCAAAATAAACATTTGCCTCCATTGTTTTCCGTTGGGGAAGTTTAACATAAATTAATGTCTCTGCTACTTCGCCGTGTCTTGGCACGATATCCGTTTTACTAATTCACCAATGACTTACAACTGACCTAATATGTTGGCTTGAACTCGTAGTGTAATCAAATGTCAATGCGATGCATATCTTCTCAGAGGCTTTTATGTAATTACCTGCTTATTCCAGGGCCCTGTTATTGTCTTCAAATTCAACAGACTGCACTTGAACATAACTTGGAGCTTTTCCATCTCTCCGAGCCTAGCTAGGAGCTGACACATGCGTGACGAACAAGTGAAGATTCTGAGAGAGAGAGAGAGCGAGAGAGAGAGGGAGAGGGACAGAACAACGGTGACCAAATCTCTTACAGCAGTGCGCGAACGAGGCCTCAGCATATACTTAAGAAGACCATGGGTCGGTACCAAGTGATTGCAATCAGCAGCCGAACAGAGCTTTCAATATACTATTTTATTGGTATCATAATAAACCAATAATACTTAGGGGTTTGGTTTTTAAACAATGTGTTAGACAGTTGCTCTTATATGATATGATCATGGTAATGACCATGGTGGACCAACCATGTTGTTAAAAAAACACACACACACACACACACACACACACACACACACACACACTACTCCATCTGATTTATGAATATTTTGTAGAGCGCTTCACACATTCCGGAGTCCCAGGCTCATTATGGGAAGTACCGATCGCCTGGCGGATCACCAGGGGGAATGGACGATTCAGCGAAAAGTGTCGGCATAGGGGAGATTCTGCCCCACTTTTCTCCTTTTTTTAGGTGAGACAAAAAAACACCTTTTCAGACTTTGAGCTTAAAAAATTGCTGTTTTCACATGTTGTTCTTAAATTTCACACGTGAACCCATACTTTCACACATGAGGAGAATAACATGTTTTCACATGTAGTTTCACGTGAAAATTGCGGTTTCACATGATGAAAAACGTTTATACCTAAAAACATGGTTAAAACTATAATTTTGATATATCATGGATGGTCAGTCCTTGCATCCATAGCTCTGTCTATGGAATGGAGAGTGGTTTCATTTCTCCAGGCCCATCCCTCAGCTTTTTACTGAAACTGTGTTGGGAGTAATAGTGATATTATATGCCGCAATCCTCGAATGAGTTACTTTGTGCCATTAATAAATTTAATAAATAAATAATTGTAAATAGAAGGGAAACATTTTTTTTTTAATTTTTTTTTTTTTTAATGAGAACTTGATGAAGTAAAATGCCTCCTGTCAAAGATAAAAGTCAAAAATGAAGTAAAACTTAACACACAAAAAAGTACGTTTGAATGACACTGAGGGGCAACGCTGTTACATCCAATGCCTGTATGGCTGAGGCTGATGCCGCACAGCACACACACTTGTATTCAAACGCACACGTGCACACACATGGACACATTGTTATGATACAGCCTTATTCTAAAATGTATTAAATAAAAAGATGTCCACATCAATCTACAAACTATATTTCATAATGAAAGAGCAAACATTTTTGCAAATGTATAAAAAATATAATATTTACATAATTATTCAAACCCTTGCTATGAGACTCGAAATTGAGTTCAGGTGCATCCTGTTTCCATTGATCATCCTTGAGATGTTTCTACAACTTGATTGGAGTCCACCTGTGGCAAATTAAATTGATTGTACATGATTTGGAAAGGCACACACCTGTCTATATAAGGTCACACAGTTGACAGTGCATGTCAGAGCAAAAAAACAAGCCATGAAGTTGAAGGAATTGTCTGTAGAGCTCTGAGACAGGATTGTGTCGAGGCACATATCTGAGGAAGGGTACCAAAAAATGTCTGCAGCATTGAAGGTCCCCAAGAACACAGTGGCCTCCATCATTCTTAAATGGAAGATGGTTGAGGGGCAGCTCTCTGGAAACTTTGGGGGGATCTTGGATGGTTGGTGGCCTGGCAGTTGGGAGCTTGGGTCGGAGGTTTGGGTCCCCGAGTTGACTTGTTGGAAGATCTGTCGACGTGCCCTTGGTTGCTGTTTGCTCCTGTGGGTCGCTTTGGATGGGAGTCTGCTAGATGACTGAATGTAGATAGATAGATAGATAGATAGATAGATAGATAGATAGATAGATAGATAGATAGATAGATAGATAGATAGATAGATAGATAGATAGATAGATAGATAGATAGATAGATACTTTATTGATCCCAGAGGGGAAATTTCTTTGTCAAGCAGCTACGAAACACAGGGCAGGTGCAAAATGCCAGAACGAAATACACAAAAGACAGATACAGGATACATGATACATAGAGCGGCAGTATGAAAAAGTATCAAAATACAAGAAGTCTGGAGTGCAAAAAAGCTATAAAAAGACATTGCATAGTATGGGTGGATGGCTGAATATGTACACTATACATTGGTGGATGGTGCATGGTTAACTATACAGGTCGATGGCAGAGAAATACTTCAATAGCTAAAAATGCGTATGATATGAGTGACTTAATATACAGACTGGTTAAATGAACAGGTAAGTGAATATTTGCATGGTTACATTAACTGTACAGGTAAATGACAGGAAGAGATACTTAAATAGCTAAATGTGTGTATGATATAATTTGGGGTAATAATAGTAATTCCCATAAAATACAGTCCTTAGTGCGCAGGGTTTAATTACAGATAAATGCACGCATTGCACTACTTCTGACCCAATGGGCCCTGGTCAAAAGAAGTGCACTACAGGAAATAGGGTGCCATTTGGGACACATCCCGTTGTGTTTTGCGGAACCAATTTGAGCCAATGATAGCAGACACAATAAGCGCGTCAGTGTGATCCTCACTCATCAGAATTGTATGGAACGTGTGATATGCTGTCATTGTAATGTAATCACACTGTAAAGATGCCTTTGTACGGCACTAGCAATCTCATGGTTCTTGATAGAAATGGCTGTTGAATCTTCGTTTCCCGTTCGAGATAAAATGTCAAACTCCGATTGGCACAGCATGGCAAATGCCAGGTTGGGAACACAGTGCCAATTTCAAGCTGTGGCTGTAGGAGCGATTTGGAAGGTTGGCAATCTTAATATATTGTATATCCATTTTAAAGCATTCCTGTGACTAAAGCCAGTGTAAATGTACAATAGCAGTGCCGGCACCTGTTATTTGACAACCTATAGGCCTATGTAGATTGTGTGTGATATGATAATATAGGGTCATTAATGGGTGGGTCACCTAAATTAGCTAAATTGACCTTAATATAGGCTATGCATAAATTTTCTCTATGCTCAAAGATATACATTTAGGCGACCAGCTATTTGAAATCTGAGGCTGACACGTCTTGCGCCCTATACGGGTTCCACATACACCTATTTGTATCTATATGTGAATTTTAATTTTGCACCTGTCAGGTTTTAGAAACATAAAAAGGCGACGCCCAAAGTATGTTTATGTATTAACTCTGTATGTTTTCCATCGATTTATGTCTTGATGACACTTGTATGGGGTCAGATATAGGCGTTGAACCTTTTGGCAGATACACTCCCCTCCATATGTATTTGGACAGTGACGCAGCATTTTTTTTTATTTGGCTCTATACTCCAGCATTTAAGATTTGAGATTATTTCATTTTATGCGACAGTACAAAATGTGAGCATTTATTTAAAGGGATTGTCATGAAAGCACTTTATGTATCTAGTTCAGTTGCAGGCATTTGCGGCTTGTTTTGGTTTGTGTTTTGAATTATTTTTGGACCAATAGGAACTGAATGGTGAATAATGTCTTGTGTCATTTCGGAGTCTGTGTCCACCCAGGCCCTGGCCCTGATGTGGTTGCTACCATGACTGGATAATCAAGAATGAATTGTGAATAATGATGAGTGAGAAGGTCACAGAGGCACAAAGGTCAAACCCCCTAAAAAATACTAACCTCCCCTGTAATGGTGAGAAGTGATCATGTTTTGTTGTAGCCTCTGAATGGTTTGATGATTCAGTCATGATTTTTCTTAATCATGACATTATCAGGATTCATTTAGCAGATTTTCATAAACATTGTATCTAAATGGCTCTAGTCATCACACACCATTCAGTTACAGTACTATTGGACAAAGCCTAACCCCAAAACAACCTAAACAAATTACAAATGCATCCAATGAGCTTGATGTAGTCATTGCGTGAAAGGAATATGGGACCAAATACTAAACCTTTTGCTAAATTTGGCAACATAATGATGGTTTGTGCCTTTTACCAAACTTGGCTTCTGCACCCTTCTTCAAGTAAATGTGTTTTTGTAAAAACAAAAAAGTGGAAATAGTTGAAAGTAGTTATTGTGCATATGGTATGGTTTGTTTAACTTTGCAATCAATGGTTTTTGTTTGACATACATTTTAAAGTAGAAAATATGAATCTCAATGTCACTGTTACCATGGAATTGGCCAAATCTAACCCATACAAATTGAACGTGAAATAAAGGACTAGTAGTCAGTGCAATATCCCAATGCCACCTAAATTGCAACTGTGAAGTCATGCGGATGCTTGGGAGACGTTGAATGCCAAAGTAGTGCAAATTCAAATACTGTGGATATCTGTTTCAGATTAAACACAACCATTTTCATGGAACAGTCATTCAAACAGCAGCGCACACAATTATATACCATTGGTACAGACGTTAGTTCAACGTCAAGTTTTGATTTACATTTGGTTGAGTTATCATCTAATGTGAATTAAGCGTGGAATCAACAACAAATACATTCACCTTGTCAATGGAGTTAAAGTTGGGTGAAAAAATAAGAAATTCCCTTCCTTGATAACTTTTTTGTTGTTGTAATCTAATCACTTTCCAAGTTGATTCAACGTCATTGCATAATTTGTTTTTGGTTGAAATTGCGTGGAAACAACGTTGCTTCAACCAGTTTTCGCACAGTGGGATGAATGAGGAAAAATGAACATAATAGTTGTTATTGTTACATGGATACTAACTGGTTAGATATAGACAACAAGGCCTGTGTGTCTGTTCTCGCTTCCAGTCTCTCTCCTTGTTTATAGCGAGCCCGAGCCGTTCCCAGAACACGCACACCCGTGGTACCCAGATTACTTTACGCTTTCCTAAATAACCAGAATCGTTATCGGTCCGTGCAGACCAAGCGCATCATCCACTTTATCCAGTTGCACAATTTGGCAAAGATACGCATTAAAAAAAAAAAAAAAAACGGCTCCGTCAATCTGGTAGCAGGATGCAGTTTCACCCGAGATACTACGCATGCGCGGGTGAGAGCGAGTCCGCTGATTTGACAGCCCTTTGAAAGTACCACGCAGCTCACTATATTGCAAGGCAGAGCGCACAAGCAGAGCCCGTCTCCTCCGTGGCTGTGTTTCCAGCGGTGGCTGAGGTCATTATTTGGCAGGGAGCGGCGGTAGAATATCCGAGGTACCGACAGCCGCGCGTGCCGTGCACCCGTTCAGATTCAGCACTATTCAGAAGGAAAGCGCCCGGATATAGGCGAATCAACGGAAAGAACGAGACCGAGAAGGCAGTATATTTTTTTCCCGGAATACACAGTGAAACAATACATTATTGAAAATACAAGCGCTGTCACCAAACAAGGTAAGCTTTTGAACACAGCCACTAGCCGGGTTTTTAGCTACTGCTGTGCTGCTGGGTCAGACGCTACATTGTAGCAAGGCGAGGTTCACGCATCCTAGTCAATTTCCCTATTTCAATTCAAATTCTAATTATATCGCATCCATTTGAAACAACTTGAATACTATGTTATTTATGGTTGCTTTTTCCGAGCAGTGCTGGATAATTCACAATAGCTAAGCATGATCTAAAGGGGTGCCATGCCATCCAGCAAGCAGTGCTGAAGCCTGGCTGGCCGCAGTCAGCACGAGCCGATGTCGGGCGAGTCGCGAGAGCTGCATGTTGCCACACCGACATTGGCTGCGTTTTATTCTAGGGAATGATAGGTCTTCTTCCTATAGCCTCGGGTGGCTTTGTGTTGATTGGGACATGAAATGATGGAATTACTCGTTATTCTAGGTATTCCCTTTCCCAACCGGAATCTTTCAGTCTGGAGCCCCATGTCGGTGCGCATCGTATATTTTCATTCCCATCAACCGGATAATGCATCCGTTATTCTTTGTCTCAGTTAGGCTACGCTATTAGGCTACTCGTCGTCTTAATATATCATAGGCGCAGGCACAGATATCTTCATTTATGATGTTTGGCTTAATTTCATCCACTATTTTTAATACCACAACAGTAGTGCTAATCTCGTGGATTATTCGTGGAATAATTGTTGATTACTTACTTGCCTGTTTTCAGGTGGGATACCAGGCAGGGTTACAAGTGCAGTAGTGTAGATCACAGTTCTCGTCTTTTTTTTATTTAACAAACACATTTTTCATATTTGTTTGTGTTTATTGTTGAATTATTGGTTAGTGAATTAAATTCGTGACTCAAGTAAGCAGCCAATTGCAAGTCTTGTTTTTGCCTTTGCACCTAAACACGAAACGGTGTTGAAAGCTGTTCAGTGAATGCATTCATAGCATGTGAGCGCCAACGCACAGTGTCACGAACGTACCAATGTCTGGCCGGATTATTTCCTTATTGTCCCAACTATTAGCTATTTATAATTTGTCTATGTACAGTATGTACATACCTATTATTTATCTACTAGTAAGTACGTCTAAAGAGTTAGGCGCAAAGAAGCACAACATCTCTTTTTTTATATATTCCAAGAGTTCAGTCTAGGGAGGAAATGCCATACAAATAGCGACGTAGTAAACATTGTTCTAAGAACACCTCAATACTAAAACAGGTGCTTGGCTTTGTTGGTGCACAACCTCATTCCTCCGGGCAAAAGGCAATGCCTGTCCAATAATACGCCGGTAATAGTGAATGGCCGACTGCCCAAAAGCAAAGTAGTAGTGTGTGTAGACCTACAGTATGTGTCTGTGCATGTGTATTGAATATAGTCCCATACGGTAATGGCAGGGTTATGATTTGGTTGTGTGATTTCTGGATGACACACAGAAACACACACACATCCTGTCCCTGTAACCTGAGCTGGACCCGGCATCTCAGAGAGCTCCGGGGGTCACGGAGAAGCCGCATTTAGAACTTGAACTTTTGATTGGCGCCCAGGCATGCAGGGAGGACACTCACAGAGAGTATACGTGACTCACTCTGTGTTTTCTTAACAAGTGTTTTCTTCGGCGACATCGCTTTGTTGTGTGTGTGTGTGCTTGTGTGTGTGTGTGTGCTTGTGTGTGTGTCCAACACTACTCTAAAGATCACAGGTTCTTATAAATGCAGACTATGCTCATCACTGGTGCTCCATATAGGCCTAACTCAGTGCATCTCATCAAATGCGTTCCAAATGGCACCCTATTCCCTATGTTGTGCACTACTTTTGATCAGGCCCCATGGCACTCATCAAAAGTAGTGCACTATGTAACGAACAGGGTACCATTTCAGACACACTCATAGTGTATGGGTCGAGTTATAGGGCTACGATCTTACTACTTCCTTGTTGTGTTGTCCTGGAGAGCTGTTACAGGCTCGGCCCTGGATACACAACCAATAACAGTTCAATAGGATTGCATTGTGTTGCTCGTTTCCAGAGAGATGGGGGTGGGGGCCAGTTTGGCAGGACACCTTGGAGCCTGTTAGTGGTCATTAGCTACAGCTGGATGCCCTCACGGTAGCCATGGAAGCCCCGTAGCCTGGGACAGAAATGCAGGTCGAACTAAGGTCTTGTGAATAAGGCACCAAACGGAATCAAACAGACTGATACAGAGAGGGACTACCAGGATTTGTCCCAAGTAGAAACCCTAATGAACACTACGCAGGTAGAGGTTTCCCCAGTGCCTGCATTCAGTCTGCCACTCCAAAGGAGTCATGTTTCATGGTTTTGAGGCTCTGCATGGGAGAATGGCCAATCCTATGCAAAGGTTAAAAAAAACACATGCACCATAGGATGACTCAGGGTTGGTCATCCTATGTCAAGATGCCTAAATGCTATAGGATGGATCAACATGTTGAACAGTGCATCACCTGACGCATTGATTGTAACTCTTGACCACGGTGCGTAATGTTGCTGTGTGTATACTACGCCGTTGAAGGCTATTGCACCAACAACTTTGATCCCTTGGTTGTTTTCATGGAGGATTGGTCGAATGTTTCCATTGATCGTGACAACAATGTTTTGTCCTATAATTAGGAGGCATCACATCTGTCTTTGTTGGAGACATTAGGAGGTATGAGACACGACTC
The DNA here is from genome assembly GCA_023634145.1 of Thymallus thymallus. NCBI lineage: Eukaryota > Metazoa > Chordata > Actinopteri > Salmoniformes > Salmonidae > Thymallus > Thymallus thymallus. Next base: position 15,260,737 of record CM042424.1, read on the forward strand.
AGTGTGTGTTGTAATATTCGGTGTGAGTGGTATTACACGTGACTCAGTCCCTCTGAAAACAGTTGGACATTTTGGATGAGGATACATTTAAAAGTCACAGTAACCTAGAGAATGACTTTTGTTCAGTTCAGGCTGACATGTTGTTTGTTTAGCTGTCTAGCCTGGCCTATACAAAGTAGTGACTACATGGGTGACCCCATAGAGATGCCCCACAAAACCCGTGTTCAAATAGTATTTGTTGTAGTTCAAATACTTTAGCTGCGCTTGATTGTGCTTGACTGGTGCACTGGAACCAATGGAATAGTGTCCAAAGTCCCAAACCCCACCCCTCTGGCACTCCAGGCAGGCTCAATCAAACGATGAAAGTATTAACATGAAAACAAATACTATTTGGACCCAGGCGGTCTGATGATCCATTGGTATGGTGGGAAGTGTAGTGTCAGCAGCCAGCAGTCAGTGCACTGCTGCTAGAGAGAGTGAGCGCGTTGCACTCAGCTGCATTCTCACCAGCTGTCAATCTGCCAAAGACCACACCTACAAACATACCATTGCTTGTCAGCTGCATACATGTGCAGCTGCCAAGATAGTTGTCCCTCTAGTAGCCTCCTAGGCAGACACCATGTTTGAAAATAGCACTCAATCATATTCTTCACGGGGCAGTTAAAAAACTAGCATACTACTGTTTAGTACTGCATGCTTGAAATATTAACATTGTAACTATAGAATTATGTAATGAGCCCCTTATTGCGTTTTACCCCTTATTGCGTAGTCAGCACAGTAAAAACACTACTTAATTGAAAATAACATACTGAGCGGGGTTCAGTCTGGCTTCAGATCGGGGCACAGCACCACAGCTGCAGCTATGACAGTGGCAAAGGACATTCATAAATGCCCTTGATAAAAAAGCAACTTTGTGCTGCTCTGTTTGTTTATTTATCCAAGGCATTTGATTCAGTTGACCATCAACTGTTGCTAGCTAGACTCGGCTAGCTAGGCTGTTGAAGAGCTCCAGACTGCTGTTCAGTCACTACAGGTCTCCCTTTATGGTCTCAAACTAGTAAGAGCTCGCAATCAGCCAGACAAGGTTAGCATTGTCACATCTGGTGGCTTATCCATTGAACAGGTGTCGTCCTACAAATACCGAGGTACTGTCTATGGTTGGATGACAAGTTGTCTTTTAAAGTTCAAGTTGATGTTGGGTATTATTGTCTTAATAAGGCTTGCTTCCCGCTTACGGCTAGAAAGAGGAAGGTAGCCTAGCAGTTAGAGGTGAGAAACCTGTCGATGTGTCCTTGAGCAAGGCACTTAACCCTGTAGGTAGGGCGTCATTGTAAATAAGAATGAGTTCTTAACTGACTTGCCTGATTAAATAAAAGTTAAATAAATAAAATAAAGAAGCTTTTTCAGGCTACTTTATTACAAATACCAAGTCACTCACCCACCATTACACCTTGTACCAAATGGTGGGTTGGACCTCACTTTATATGTGCAGAAAGATACATTTGTATGTGTTCATCTACAAAGCCCTTTTAGGTAAACTCCCTCTGTACCTCTGTAGTCTGGCCTCCTTCACCACCAGCAGTTACCATACCCGGTCTGCTAGGTGGTTGCTACTTAAAGTCCCCAGGACATTTACAGTATTAGTATGAGCCTTCTCGTCTTGTGCACCAGAGGCATGGAATAGTCTACAACCCGTGCTTCACCTAGATATGTTAGTACCACTGAATGAATTTAACATTTTGACGGGAGACTCTGTTACAGAGGAGTGTAAATGCTTTTTTAAAGCTGGATCGTGTTGTTGAATTGTATTGTATGTTTTAATTCTGTAATATATTGATTGTTGCTGTGTTCTTGTCCACGTCTCCCTTGGAAAAGAGACTCTGGGTCTCAATGGTCTTTTCCTGGTTAAATAAAGGTTAAATAAAATGAATTAAGGAATTAGTTTCGAGCGTCCAGTTGATGAATTGGCCATTGGGAAATATTTTAAATCGGCAAAGTTTGGAAAGTGTTAAGAGGTGAAATCACCTGTAATAAAGCTGTTATCGGCTCAATTTAAAAAGGTACGGGCCGGGGTAAAGTGTTAACTAATGGACTCAAAGATTGAAGAGTTCTTTTAGCAAGCGGACTCCGAGTCCGAAGACACCTTTGTTCATCATTATCCAGCAGACAAGGCTAATTTCTCAGACCTTTTCAGACCTGCCGTTGTGCCCTTGAGAAAGGCACTTAACCCGCCACAATTTCTGCTGCTGATTCTGTGCCTCTCAACGTGTGTGTGTGTGTCTGTGTGTGTGTGTGTGTGTGTGTGTGTGTGTGCGCGTGTGTGTGTGTGTGTGTGTGTAAAGTTATATTTGATTCTATTCTTCAAGGTACTCAACCTACACTAAGGATAGGCTACACATTTAGCTGCTACAGTAGCATGTAGCCTGTAGCCTGTAGCCTAGCCTATAGACAGTACAGCGTCCGTATGTATCAAGCCTGTCACAGTAGAGTGCTGATCTTGGATCAGGTCCCCGCTGTCCGTGGAATCTTGACCATTGTGATCTGAAAGGCATCATTTATCCTAAATCAGCACTCCTACTCTGAGACACTCGATACATACGGCTGCAGACTTTCAAATCAAGTGATTGGAGTTTTAGAACAGGATATCTTTTCAGCTTCTAGTACTGTACTTTACTGTGTGATATAACCATTTAAAGCCTTATGTCAATTTGAAATTGTGCTTTTTACATTGGATAAAAGTAGGGGCTAGAACATGGTATATCATAATTCTGCTTTGAAAGTTGATAAAACTCCGTTTTGAGAAAACGGCCTTTGAATGTTTTGGTACGACTATTGGAGAGCCCTTCGTTGTCTCCACCCATTCAGCATCGTTCACCACCCTCTTAAGCTTTAGCCCCACCCATCTCTTTAAGGGTTGATCCCAGTGTTCTGTACTAACTTGCCAGCTACTTCCAGACATCTAAGAGAGAGAGAACAGCTCACTGAACGTTACTCGCCCTAGCAGAGCTGGTTAGGCTGTTATGTTATCCAGAGCGTTGGTTACTGCAACTGTGCTGTCAGATTGTCCGTTCGTAAATTCAGAGCGTTTCACATTCAGAGCGCACACTGGACACTCTGGCCTATGAGTAGGGTTGATCCGAACGTTCTGACCTCACAACGACAGTCAAGCACCCAAGCTAACTGGCTAACATTGGCTAGGGTGCCATTTGGGATATATCCCATGGTCATTACCAATCCCTTTTAGGACCAGAGTAGCCCAGTAAACACTCTCTCTCTCTCTCTCTCTCTCTCTCTCTCTCTCTCTCTCTCCCTCTCTCCCTCTCTCCCTCTCTCCCTCTCTCTCTCTCCTTCTTTCTCTCTCCCCAGTGCTTATCTGTCATTCACCCACTATAGGAATACAGATAGATATTCTGACCTTTAAAAGCAGACTTGCGTGACTAAACCTTGTTGACTAGATCTAGTCATAGAAACGTTTACAGGAGGTTAAGTAGAGCCGGGTCACATTGTCTTTCTGATGTCTGACAAACAGCGTTCAGCATAAGTCTGCATCTCCCATTCCTTTGATAATGTGCTAGCTACGTTTCACCACGGCCCACAGAGCTATATAGGAAACGGGGTGCCATTTGGGGACACACACTTTCTTGCCTTTACTGTTGTGGGGAAGCTGTGCTAATCCCTATGAGTCACTTCTCTGAGTGTCTCCACCCTCTCTCTCGCTCTATCTTGCAGTTTTTTCTATCTCCCTCTCCCCTCTCTCTCTCTCTCTCTCTCTCTCTCTCTCTCTCTCTCTCTCTCTCTCTCTCTCTCTCTCTCTCTCTCTCTCTCTCTCTCTGCTGTTCCCTTTATCCACTCTGTACCTGGGATGCCTTGTTGTGCTTTTGATTCCATCTGAGGCAAATCTCCCTGTAGGGCTTAGAGGCAGGCAGTGTTGTCTACCCGTCCCACACCCCCTCCCATTGTCCGTCCTGCCTGCTGCAGCGCCACGGTCTCTAGACAAACACAAACGCAATGACTGCCACACACACACAAGCAATTGCAGACTAACACACACACACACACAAACACAGACACATACATGCAATGGCAGACTCACACACACAGATTGGTGCACAGTGGCAGAAACACACACACACAGGGTCCAGTGTGGCCTCCCAGTACCGGCTCAGCTCTCGGCTCGTCCCCCGCAGTGTCTTTGTGTATTATCTTCTCTATTGTTTACCACAGGATATTGTTAACTTTTTTTGTGCTGATATATTCAGCTCCCCCAAGGGAATATCACATGGGAAGCCCTTATTCACTATCGACTGCACCGACACACAAAGGCTGGCATATGCTCACTTTAGAGCTGTACCGTGTCTGTCAATCACTCACTCATGTCCTTCCTTTTTTCCCTGTATGGGTGACTGTGCTGGATCATGTGTCTTGCAGTATGACATAGTATCAGTAAAGAGAAAGAGAGAGGGAGAGGGAGAGGGAGAGGGAGAGGGAGAGGGAGAGGGAGAGGGAGAGAGAGAGAGAGAGAGAGAGAGAGAGAGACTCCTGGGCCAGACAGCATGCTGGGATTTCTTCGGTCTCCTAGAGTTCTCACTTATTATCTCCAGCTAGAATGAAGCCTAAGGGGAATCACCGAAGACAAACACCCACACACCTCTCTTTCTCTTTCTCTCTCTCTCCCTTTTTCCCCCTTTGATCTCTCTCACTCTCTGTGTTTGTGTGTTTGGTGGTGCTTGAGGCCTCGTGGGGATATGGTGGGTTCACTAGCTATAGCATGACCTAGAGCCTACGGGGCTTCCCATAGCAGACACGCTAACCCTGCAGTTCAGAAGAGAAGGAATCGACATCTTCCTGACACTTTGTCACTGTGAGGACACCTTTGTAGGATGACTCAGCAAACACAAACACACACCTTTTCTCCGCAACCCGACCCAACCCGCATAGAATTGTTCCCGAGAGCCGACCCAGTACCCGCCAATAACATCAATGTATTTAACTAAATTAACGCGAGCAAGGTACGGAGGCAGTCTTTCCCCACGTAAAGCATTGCAGCCAAGTTATAATAAACAAATACAGTGTATTATAACTGTATTTTTCATGTCATAGTCACAGTTACTTCAACCAATGAATGCTAGCGATGGCTAGCTGTACTAGCTATTCTAGCAGTGTGTCTTAAGTGTTAGCATGCTATTAGCGCACCCTGCACTCAAACATTTCTATTTTTAAGGGACATGCAGTCGGTTGATAGCGATATCACCAAAGTATGTCGTATCAGACATTCAGTCATGGTATCTAATGAAGACGATTAACTTAAGATTTAACAAGGCAACCTTGGGGCTAGTTTGAATGGGCGCCAATTGTAGATTTTGGGGGGATTTCTACATCCGTACCCCAGTACGACCTACGTGACTGCAGTGAACTTCACGTCGTGAGGGACTATGGGGCAGAGGCATGGGCACTGTGTGTTTGTTTACTGCTAGGCAACCTTAATTTAAAAAAATGTCCTACTGGACGTAGTGGGAACATCAGTTGAATGGATTCTTATCTGTAAAAACATAGCTTTTATCTTGTGTTTGTAGCTTATTATGACACTATAATACCAGCAATTTGGCTGTGATGCTGTAGAAGTGACAATAGAATTTGTCACAGCCTGACTGAGTGACAGTACATTTGCTTGTCAGACCATATCGTTCAATTGCCAAAAAAAGACAGAAGTCTTGTCCAAAATCCAATCCTTAGAACACACAGCTTGCCATATGTAATTTCATGCTCTTGGTTTAGAATTTAAAAACATAACAGTAAATCTATTTTTCTCTCGTCTTGTTAATACGATTTAAACGCTCAATTTTCTCCATTTACTTGGATAAGTAACCGCCGCGCTCGTCGCTCCTGATTTTTATGTAGGCTTTCCAGAAGACAGGCAAATCTAAGAAAAAACGGTACATCCCAGATCGCCACTTTACTTCCTGTGAGCCAAGAGGATGTCAGTACAGCTGTAATGAAGCCTTTTTATGATCCCTTCCTGTCTTAAAAATATGAGTCATGAATCATCTGCCTCTGCCGCTGTCACGAAGGGCCCGTGCGCGGAGAGACAGCAGGTGCGCTTGACTGATTTCCCCTCGTGTGAGAGATCCAACAACGTCTTTTCAAAGGGGCGGCTGGGGGGGCTGCTTTCAAGCTCTGGGAGAATTACCCCCAGATTGTTAGAAGGGGATGGATCAATTTGAGTGTGCTCTGTGTGTGTGTGTGTGTGCGTGCATGTGTTTCGTGCACGCGTGCACTTGTGTGTGTGCTTGAGTGCGTGTGTGTGTGGAATTGCTAGTTTGGCTTTGTTGAGTTGACTTCAAAGAGACTGAGGGGCTCTGAGGGTCTGGTGCTACCTCTGTTGTGTTTCAAAGTGAATAATTACAATAGGTGAGAACATGTTTTAGTGTGTCCTGGAAAGTAGTCAGTGCACTGCAGGAGACAAACCTTAGTTGACTCTCACAGAGTCACGTAAGAGTCAATTAGACTTTGTTGACTCTCACATAGTCACGTAAGAGTTAGTTAGACTTTGTTGACTCTCACATAGTCACTCACGTAAGAGTCAGTTAGACTTTGTTGACTCTCGCATAGTCACGTAAGAGTCAGTTAGACTTTGTTGACCCTCACATAGTCACGTAAGAGTCAGTTAGACTTTGTTGACTCTCACATAGTCACATAAGAGTCAGTTAGACTTTGTTGACTCTCACATAGTCACGTAAGAGTCAGTTAGACTTTGTTGACCCTCACATAGTCACGTAAGAGTTAGTTAGACTTTGTTGACTCTCACATAGTCACTCACGTAAGAGTCAGTTAGACTTTGTTGACTCTCGCATAGTCACGTAAGAGTCATTTAGACTTTGTTGACCCTCACATAGTCACGTAAGAGTCAGTTAGACTTTGTTGACCCTCACATAGTCACGTAAGAGTCAGTTAGACTTTGTTGACTCTCACATAGTCACGTAAGAGTCAGTTAGACTTTGTTGACTCTCACATAGTCACGTAAGAGTCAGTTAGACTTTGTTGACCCTCGCATAGTCACGTAAGAGTCAATTAGACTTTGTTGATTCTCACATAGTCACGTAAGAGTCAATTAGACTTTGTTGACTCTCACAGTCACGTAAGAGTCAGTTAGACTTTGTTGAAACTCACATAGTCACGTAAGAGTCAGTTAGACTTTGTTGACTCTCACATAGTCACGTAAGAGTCAATTAGACTTTGTTGATTCTCACATAGTCACGTAAGAGTCAATTAGACTTTGTTGACTCTCACAGTCACGTAAGAGTCAGTTAGACTTTGTTGACACTCACATAGTCACGTAAGAGTCAGTTAGGGTGTGCGTCCTCTATGGTGAAGCCTGAGATGTGACCAGTGTATTTCTAGCCCTGATTAAAACATGTATTGGCTGTTCAGAGGGACTTCTGTGTCGGTCTGTTCAGAGGGACTTCTGTGTTGGTCTGTTCAGAGGGACTTCTGTGTCGGTCTGTTCAGAGGGACTTCTGTGTCGGTCTGTTCAGAGGGACTTCTGTGTCGGTCTGTGTACATGAGCTTGTTTTTGAAATGAAACAACAAGCTCTAAAACTCCTCAAGCATCTCCACCATCCAATTCTCCTCTCTGGACTCAACATCATATTTTCACTGAAGTTTATGGTGCGTGTCCAATGGCACCCTTTTCTCTCTATGATGCCCTGGTCAAAAGTAGTGCACTAATGTATATAGGGAATAGGGAGGCATTTGGGAAGAAGCCTATTTTGAATGACTAAGTAATCCAGTCTAGATACATTTTAGCGTTGCCCGGATAGAATTGCTTGTCACCAGTCATCAGTGTTTTGCTATTGGTTCAAACTTGATCAATTTGTGGTAAAAAAATAAGCAATTACGAATACGGAAAGCAGTTTGATTTCACGGACCGTCGTGGCTTGGTCCTTTTATTCTGTAGTGAGTGATGCTGTGAATGGCTCATCTTTATGGCATATTATCTGTTACAGGAAAGCAATAGAAGGAGGGATTTCTCTTTAATAGTTCTTCAAAGGGAGAGGCCTGGCAGATTTTGGACATTACTCCATGAGTGTCTCCTAAAATGGCACCCTATCCCCTTGTTAGGGCACTCCTTCTGGGCAACAATAGTGCGCTGTGTAGGTAATTTGGGACGGACCCTACACCTCTCACTGTGTGCCTGCACAGACAGCCATACATTAAAGATGAAGAGGTCCTACTTTAAATGGTGTACAACTTGTAAGGCAAAATTACGTCTTCATAAACCCTTTATAAGGCTACGTAGCTGACTTCAGCCTTCATAAACCCTTTATAAGGCTACGTAGATGACTCCAGCCTTCATAAACCCTTTATAAGGCTACGTAGCTGACTCCAGCCTTCATAAACCCTTTATAAGGCTACATAGCTGACTTCAGCCTTCATAAACCCTTTATAAGGCTATGTAGCTGACTCCAGCATTCATAAACCCTTTATAAGTCTACGTAGCTGACTCCAGCCTTCATAAACCCTTTATAAGGCTGTATATACAGTATATGCTTACTTCAGAAATGATTCATAAGGAATATCATGCTAGCGGTTAGCTGCAAGGGACCCTAAAAACAGCTTATGTTCGCCATTTGCCTAACCTGCAACAGTGCATGTAGGGAGCGTCCCGCTCCAGGCTATACTGTACTCTAGCTAACACAGGTGTCACACTGTATGGTGGCACAACTTTGTTTATGTCTGTCACTTTGGTCTGTCAAGTTTGAAGTCTGTCTTCATAGGAGCTAGCTGAGGAGGTGAGTGGGTGGGTTGTGTGGAGTTGACAGAAACGCTGGTGCCTGTGAAAGACGTTATCATCTAATAGGCTAGTCATTGACTCATGCAGCAGGACGCAGGCAGGAAATTGACACGTTGTAATTTCGACTAATTCGAGGCGTGTGTTTCGCTGAAATTGCACTTAGGTCATGTCCAGGAGAAGCTTGGCGGATGTCATCAGCGCAAACAAACGTCATTATGATCTCGAGAGCTATTAGTTTCATACCTGCTGGTCTATCTCTCTCTCTCTGGCTACAGAATCAGTCTTCTCCATCTAGTGCTCTCATGTGGGCTACAAGGTTGAGATGGTTGTTTTGCACCTTAACTCTCAAATCAGCAGTCTCAAAGGCTCCACGTTGCTTTTACTTTGAACTTTTATGTCTATGAGAAAGAGAGAGAGAGATAGAGAGAGAGTGAGTGTGTTAAAGAGAGAAAGGGAGTGAAAGAGAAAGGGCATCTGTGTGTGTGTGTGTGTGTGTGTGTGTGTGTGTGTGTGTGTGGTTAAGTATGTATACGTTCTTGTGTTTGCCGGGGAAGCTGCAAGGCTGCCCTGAGGTATCACACATGTTCCGTCATACTTTGAGCAGCCTTCTCTGGCCGTGCGGCGGTGTGTGTGGGTCTGTGTGTGTGTGTGTACCTGTGTGTGTGTGTGTGTGTGTGTGTGTGTGTGAAAGCCTTGCTGCTTTAGAGATTCTCCTTACATGGCACTCTCACACACACATGCGTACGTACGGATGGGCACACACACACACACACACATGTCACACGCACCAGCACACACTCCTGCTGCTGTGAATCTGGGCCACTGCAGAGGTGGCATATTACCTCCTGTAATGAGAAGTGGTACGGACATTTTTAGACTGCCGTTGTTATAATGCACATTTAATACATGTAAGCACAACTTCAATATTTCAAAAGTTTCCTCGATATCTGACATTTGCCTCAGCCCTCTCTGCAAATGCTCTTGAATATTTACCAAACTCTGAGTTGAGTACACATATTTTGAATTATTGAACAGCCTCGCTGTAAGTCACAATAACTTCTTAGCTGCTTCTAACTTGCTGAATGTGTAAACTCACTGGAAGCGTGAACTGAACCTGTCATGGCTGTGGCCAGTCACTATGACATTAGGAGGCCTATAACATAGTTCTAGTGAACAGCAGGCAGTGTGACTGACGCTGGGAGTTCGAACCCGGGTCTTATTTGCGCCAGAAGAGTGCAGTACCGTAGCATGCTAATCAAAAGTATAGGCTTTGGTTTGAGAAAGCATATCTGGTCATGAGAAGTTAAGAGCTATCAGAAACCCCTTCATGGCCAATAAACCCCACTATATGAGGCCGCAATGAGGTTTCTTTAGCGACGGCAGGCAGGTCTCCCAGTCCCAACACTCAGAGCTGTTTTAACATTAACCCAGCGTTGGCTAGTGAGAGAGGAAAATGACTTCCTGTCATCTAACTGTATTGAAGCTGTCTCCCTAAGCAACTCAATGCTCGGTGGGACGCCAAGTCGAGCACTCATCACTCAGGACTCAGATGTTTGTGGGATGAAGCCTATATAGGCCACTAATAGCCTAGCTACCCATTCTGGATGGAACCATTCATACCTATGCCAGGATAGGACTCTTTTGCGGAAAACTGGACCACAACGATTGGTAGGCTAGTTTCCTAATTCATACACTAACTGGCTAAATTCAATTAATTTGTACTTCATGATTCATTCACACTTGTTTTTTCAAAAGCCAACTGTTTATTCATTGTTTTATGATCGAACCAAACGCACAGGAGGGAGAGAAATCAAAACCGCATGGTGTCATGGTATTAACGGCATGGTATCATGGTATTAACGGCATGGTATTAACGGCATGGTATTAACGGCATGGTGTCATGGTATTAACGGCATGGTATCATGGTATTAACGGCATGGTATCATGGTATTAACGGCATGGTATCATGGTATTAACAGCATGGTATTAACGGCATGGTATTAACGGCATGGTATTAACAGCATGGTATCACGGTATTAACGACATGGTATCACGATACTAACAGCATGGTATCACGGTATTAACGACATGGTATCATGGTATTAACGGCATGGTGTCATGGTATTAACGGCATGGTATCACGGTATTAACGGCATGGTATCATGGTATTAACGGCATGGTGTCATGGTATTAACGGCATGGTATCACGGTATTAACAGCATGGTATCACGGTATTAACGGCATGGTATCACGGTATTAACGGCATGGTATCACGGTATTAACGGCATGGTATCACTGTATTAACGCCATGGTATCACGGTATTAACGGCATGGTATCACGGTATTAATGGCATGGTATCACGGTATTAACAGCATGGTATCACGGTATTAACGGCATGGTATCACGGTAGTAACGACATGGTATCATGGTAGTAACGACATGGTGTAGAATTGGAGTTAATCTCAATAGCAACAGGAAACAGTGTAGTGGTGGAGTTAATCTCAATAGAAGCAGGAAACAGAGTAGTAGTGGAGTTAATCTCAATAGAAGCAGGAAACAGAGTAGTAGTGGAGTTAATCTCAATAGAAGCAGGAAACAGAGTAGTAGTGGAGTTAATCTCAATAGAAGCAGGAAACAGTGTAGTAGTGGAGTTAATCTCAATAGTAACAGGAAACAGAGTAGTAGTAGTACTCATAGTACTCTAGTGAAGTTAATCCCTGTATGTCAACATGGCCCTGACAGAACAGAACAGCTTGTACTGCCATGATGCCTCCCAATCAGCATCTGTTTAGTCCAGACCCTGGTGTAACTGCATGGTCCCAATGGCTTAGTGGGTTCAACCAAGTTGCTGGCAACATCCAGGTTGTGGTTTTGATTCCAGCATTGACCACATATACAAAGTGTATATTTGTAGACCTAATATTTCTCTGGTTCTGTAACTGCATGGTCCCAAAAGCTCAGTGGGTTTTGACTATGGCACTGGCAACACCAGGGCCATATTCAGTAAGCAAACATGGAACGAATGTCAAATGTTACAGACGTTTCCTGCTGCTATTAACGTCACTACTACTGACATGATTCCCTATCCTACATGTCAGAAAGGCATGTTTGTTTTCCAAAGTTGTACCCTTGATGAACGAACCCCATGGTTGTGGGTTTGATTCCCGGATGAACCACGTATATCTTAAATACAAGTTACTGTCTAGATGTCGCTTTGAATAAAATTGTCTTCTAAGCGACCACGGGGAAGCCAGGTTAATTCACTCACTGAGGGAATATACAGTACAGGCAATGGAGTCTTGATTATGGAAATAGCCCACTTGTGTGTCCTTGATGGACGCAATGGAGTCCTCTGGGTGAATGCAATGGAGAGTCTATTGACGTTGACACAGACCTGGTGTGTGGGGGAGGGGCGGCTTACTGTAGCTCTGTGAATGGTCTTAGTCATCATTATCCCTGGCTGTTGATCTCTGTCTCTTTGGGCGCGTAACGACAAGGTCAAAGTCATTGTGTCACTGTTATGCAACTGTTGTGTTGACGGACGCGGAACTAAAGGCTTTGTGGACGTCTGCGTTCCAAATGACACACTATTCTCAATATAGGCCCCATAGTTTGTGTTTGGTTTCATACACTTTATTTATCAATCTTAGTCCCATTGAGATCAAGTTTAGTTTGCCATAAAGACCTGGGCCCATACTAACAAAGGGTCTCAGAGTAGGAGTGCAGATCTGGGATCAGTTCGTACGGCCCCTGGCAGGAGAGTTTGCCTAACTGCTCATTGAGAGGTCCTGTTGACTAGGCCGTTTGCCATGACAGCTAAGGAGCACAGTTAGGCCAGTGCCAGAGTCACTTGGTACTGAAGCCAAGTGTTGGTTGTTGGAGAGGTGATGATGGCATTGATTTGTCAGCTGCTGTGGTTTTGACGCAGGTCCAGTATGATGAGGTATCAGTGGATTAACACCTATGGCTGTCTCCCAAATGGCACCGTTTGGGCCCTGGTCGAAGGTAGAACATTACATAGGGAATATCGTGCCGATAGGTGTTGCCTTGCAAACATGTCTCCTTTTCACCTTGTGTCTGTATTGTAGTTACAACTCTTGTTTTTGCTCTCTTTATTTCTCCCTCCATCCATCCGTCCATACCTTCCTCCAGTCTTCTTTCGGGTTGTACTCCTCTTGTCATCAGAACTCTAGCTTTTCTCTTCTCTCTCTTTTTCTCCCAACCTCCATCCCTCCGTCGGCTCTCTTGATGGCTGGTCGCTGTCTTTGTTCCACACGTCACAGGACAGCGGGGGGTGGTGTGTGCTCCATGTCAATACGTTTCCAGTATGGCCATTAAGGGATGGGAATTTGAAATTATTTATTTGATAAAATATCATGCTTTTTTTTTTCTCGGATATCCGGATAGTTACATGCGTTTTAATTCAGTGTAGGCTTGCTCGTAGGAGAGGCGGCACACTCTGCTTGTTGTTTCAGCACAGACAGGTGGGGGAGGTGCGCGAGAGGAGCAGGGGCCGGTGTGTCTGACATGGAGCTAGAGTGAGAAAGTAAGCAAACCGACTCGCGCATGTTAGACAAACTTGTTGCAGCGATAGCTTCTCTATCATCTCATCTGGTAGTGTATGTCTTGACTGCATTAAATCCATGTAAAGAAGTAAGTTAGATAGCTAGCTATCTAGCTAGCTAACTACACTAGCCAGCTGAGTTGGTTAGCCAACTAGCTAGCTAGCTAGGCTAATTGAGGCTTTTTTGCTGCACTCCCTGCGTCCTCCATTCATATTAACCTCTACAGGATCGTGTCCCGTCCTCGGGATGCTTGAGCTAACGTACGCTAATGTGATTAGCATGACGTTCTAAGTAACAAGAACATTTCCCAGGACATAGACATATCTTATATGGGCAGAAAGCTTACATTCATGTTAATCTAACTGCACTGTCCAATTTACAGTAGCTATTACAGTGAAAGAATACCATGCTATTGTTTGAGGAGAGTGCACAGTTTTGTACTTGAAAATGTATCAATAAACCAGTAGGCAGATTTGGGCAGACTTGATACAACATTTTGAACAGTAATGCAATGGTTCATTGGATATGTTTAAAACTTTGCACGTGCACTGCTGCCATCTAGTGGCCAACATGTTAATTGCTTCTGGACTCCTAAGTAATATTATGTCCTTTGTCTTGGATTTCAAAAATGCATGTTTTTTTCTTTGTATTATCTTTTACCAGATCTAATGTGTTATATTCTCCTACATTATCTTTTACCAGATCTAATGTGTTATATTCTCTTACATTATCTTTAACCAGATCTAATGTGTTATATTCTCCTACATTATCTTTAACCAGATCTAATGTGTTATATTCTCCTACATTATCTTTAACCAGATCTAATGTGTTATATTCTCCTACATTATCTTTAACCAGATCTAATGTGTTATATTCTCTTACATTATCTTTAACCAGATCTAATGTGTTATATTCTTCTACATTATCTTTAACCAGATCTAATGTGTTATATTCTCCTACATTATCTTTAACCAGATCTAATGTGTTATATTCTCCTACATTATCATTAACCAGATCTAATGTGTTATATTCTCCTACATTATCTTTAACCAGATCTAATGTGTTATATTCTCTTACATTATCTTTAACCAGATCTAATGTGTTATATTCTCCTACATTATCTTTAACCAGATCTAATGTGTTATATTCTCCTACATTATCTTTTACCAGATCTAATGTGTTATATTCTCCTACATTAATTTCACATTTTCCACAAACTTCAAAGTGTTTCCTTTCAAATGGTATCGATAATATGCATATCCTTGCTTCAGGTCCTGAGCTACAGTGTTACTCATTAAAACGCACTCATTAAAACGGTCATAAAACTGTTGGTCTATCCTTGTATGTAACAATGTCACATAGATCCTTTCATTAAAGACTAAACCTTTTCAATGTCACATAGATCCTTTCATTAAAGACTAAACCTTTTCAATGTCACATCGATCCTTTCATTAAAGACTAAACCTTTTCAATGTCACATAGATGGTTTCATTAAAGACTAAACCTTTTCAATGTCACATAGATGGTTTCATTAAAGACTAAACCTTTTCAATGTCACATAGATGGTTTCATTAAAGACTAAACCTTTTCAATGTCACATAGATGGTTTCATTTTTGACAAAAACCTTTTCATTCAAATATGCCTTTTTTATTTTTCTCCAAAATGAATACTCTCAAGTAATCAAATACTAACGTCCGTTTGGATATTCAAATAACCGTGACCATCCCTAATGACCATGACGACGCCATGTAGGAGGTGTTGGATCGATGGTGGTGGTGATGCCTGGTCCTCCTGGTACTAAGTTCTTCTGACAACTGTCATCTCATCACAACTGTCATCTCATCACGACATTAGAACATTCCTTTGAGTACAAAGGGAAATTGTTAAAAAAAAATAGGCTGGTGTGTTACAAAATCCCAGGCCTATTTCAGGTCCCAGTCTGTCCCTGCAGAGGTGCGTCTATTAAAGGGACTATGAATCATGCATGATTAAC
>CM042424.1:15281087-15289924 GCA_023634145.1 Thymallus thymallus
AAGGTGGGGGCTGGACGCTTTTATACTCTGTGTGTGTAGGGGGGGGGCCTGTGTAGCCTGGGCTAAGTGTGCGTCCCAAAACTGCACCCTGTTCCCTATATAGTGCACTACTTTTAACCAGAGCCAGGGCCGTGGTCAAAATGCACTGTATATGGAACAGAGTGCAATTTGGGACGGAACCATCGACAAGCTCCACTCTCTTTCGCTGTTGGCGGCAGCAGTTGCGTGTTTTTTTAAAATAATTTTCTCCTCTGTTCCTCTCCTCTGTTCCCCTCCTCTGTTCCACTCCTCTGTTCCTCTCCTCTGTTCCTCTCCTCTGTTTCCCTCCTCTGTTCCCCTCCTCTGTTCCCCTCCTCTGTTCCTCTCCTCTGTTCCCCTCCTCTGTTTCCCTCCTCTGTTCCTCTCCTCTGTTCCTCTCCTCTGTTCCTCTCCTCTGTTCCTTTCCTCTGTTCCTCTCCTCTGTTCCTCTCCTCTGTTTCCCTCCTCTGTTCCTCTCCTCTGTTCCCCTCCTCTGTTCCACTCCTCTGTTCCCCTCCTCTGTTCCACTCCTCTGTTCCTCTCCTCTGTTCCTCTCCTCTGTTCCTCTCCTCTGTTCCCCTCCTCTGTTCCTCTCCTCTGTTCCTCTCCTCTCTTCCTCTTCTCTGTTCTCCTCCTCCTGGGTATTCCTGGAGAAGAACAGAAAGAAGTTCTCCCCCTTGACTTTCCCTGTGTCCGAATCCGTCAGTAATTCAACAGAAGGATATCTGTTTATTTTCCGTTGTCTTCCACAGTCTTAAGTTGTACATAAACGTGTCTCTCTGTATGAACTGTTTCCACCCTGGGGAGAGAGACGGGAGCTGAGGAAAAGGTTTGAGTGGCGTCGGTTAAGGAGCAAGTCAAACTGGGGAGAGAGACGGGAGCTGAGGAAAAGGTTTGAGTGACGTCGGTTAAGGAGCAAGTCAAACTGGGGAGAGAGACGGGAGCTGAGGAAAAGGTTTGAGAGACGTCGGTTAAGTAGCAAGTCAAACTGGGGAGAGAGACAGGAGCTGAGGAAAAGGTTTGAGAGACGTCGGTTAAGTCGCAAGTCAAACTGGGGAGAGAGACGGGAGCTGAGGAAAAGGTGTGAGAGACGTCGGTTAAGGAGCAAGTCAAACTGGGGGGAGAGACGGGAGCTGAGGAAAAGGTTTGAGAGACGTCGGTTAAGTAGCAAGTCAAACTGGGGAGAGAGACGGGAGCTGAGGAAAAGGTGTGAGAGACGTCGGTTAAGGTGTGAGTGACGTCGGTTAAGGAGCAAGTCAAACTGGGGAGAGAGACGGGAGCTGAGGAAAAGGTTTGAGAGACGTCGGTTAAGTAGCAAGTCAAACTGGGGAGAGAGACGGGAGCTGAGGAAAAGGTGTGAGAGACGTCGGTTAAGTAGCAAGTCAAACTGGGGAGAGAAACGGGAGCTGAGGAAAAGGTTTGAGAGACGTCGGTTAAGTAGCAAGTCAAACTGGGGAGAGAGACGGGAGCTGAGGAAAAGGTGTGAGAGACGTCGGTTAAGTAGCAAGTCAAACTGGGGAGAGAGACGGAAGCTGAGGAAAAGGTGTGAGAGACGTCGGTTAAGTAGCAAGTCAAACTGGGGAGAGAAACGGGAGCTGAGGAAAAGGTTTGAGAGACGTCGGTTAAGGAGCAAGTCAAACTGGGGAGAGAGACGGAAGCTGAGGAAAAGGTTTGAGAGACGTCGGTTAAGTAGCAAGTCAAACTGGGGAGAGAGACGGAAGCTGAGGAAAAGGTGTGAGTGACGTCGGTTAAGGAGCAAGTCAAACTGGGGAGAGAGACGGGAGCTGAGGAAAAGGTGTGAGAGACGTCGGTTAAGGTGTGAGTGACGTCGGTTAAGTAGCAAGTCAAACTGGGGAGAGAGACGGGAGCTGAGGAAAAGGTGTGAGAGACGTCGGTTAAGTAGCAAGTCAAACTGGGGGGAGAGACGGGAGCTGAGGAAAAGGTTTGAGAGACGTCGGTTAAGTAGCAAGTCAAACTGGGGAGAGAGACGGGAGCTGAGGAAAAGGTGTGAGAGACGTCGGTTAAGTAGCAAGTCAAACTGGGGAGAGAAACGGGAGCTGAGGAAAAGGTTTGAGAGACGTCGGTTAAGTAGCAAGTCAAACTGGGGAGAGAGACGGGAGCTGAGGAAAAGGTGTGAGAGACGTCGGTTAAGGAGCAAGTCAAATGTCTGCACTATTAATGTACTTCCACATTGGCGTTTTCATCCCTGGTGTTTTTTCATCACTGAAATAGTTTGCACTTAGAAACCACTGATTGTCACTCTGCTTGCTTTGTTTTGGCTGCCAGCTGACGTTAACCGGGAGATCTATCTTCAGGGAAAAATACATTTCTGGTTTTACAGTTTGTTCTTTTTTGTTCTTGCTTGTGGGGTTCCCTGTACTATCAATTATGACATGGGTTGTTCTAAGCTAGCAGAGAACTGTTTGTTTTTGTATGTGTGTGTATGTGTGTGTGTGAAACCTCCATTTTGCCAATGGCATCACGATCACTACAATAATCCTTAAGAGTCTAATCTGGGGGGGGGTTATGCTAATTAGATTTCAGCGTGGGCGCCGACATCGACTCTAGGGGGAAAAGTCGTCTGGAGGAGAGAATGCATTCATTTCCTCTAAGTTAGCGTCACCTAATGAACCTTTCCCCGTCTGTAAACATACATTACATCTGATGTTTGTTCGGCAAATGTCAGAGAATGTCAGAGAAATGTCAGCGAGGGTACACTTTACACTGCTGTACGTGTGTGTGTGTGTGTGTGTGCAGTCTGTCTGAACTCATCCTCACTGCAAAGCCCACTTGTTTTCTGGTTTCGCTCCAGGTATTTGTAAAGGCCTATAGGCATTAGTTAGTTCCTACAACATTTCAAAAGAAATACGTTACTTTGAAGACTCTTCTTTCTGAGTTGGAAGAGCCACTCAGTCAGGCTTCTTACAACGCAGATTACAAAATGTCTTTCTTGTTCATTTGATAATGTTTGAAATCTTTCTAAATCAGGCTAGTAGGCAAGATGTTGTCTTTGCAGACTTCCTGTTGAACATATATTGCTTAACTGCTATGAAGAGAGTGTGAGCTTAAGGCTGGCCAGTCTTCCCAAAGGCTTGTTGTAGAAGCCCTCAGTCCAAACCCGTCACTCCCCCTCCCTCTCTCTCCCCCTCCCTCTCTCTCCCCCCTCCCTCCCCCCACATGCCCCAGCTGGCAACTTTGGACTGGAGTGTTGCTTAGCTTCACGTCCCCATGGCAATGGCAGTCCTCCTCCCCCGTCTGCCCCCCCCTCCATCCTTCTGCTGTGGACTCTATCGACTCCAAACAACCCCAGTGAGTCAGATCCCCTACTGACAATAGTATAGTGTATAGAAGGATGTTAGAGTTTAGACTCAGTGTGTGTGTGTGTGTGTGTGTGTGTGTGTGTGTGTGTGTAGCGTGGTAGTACAAAAGTATAGGTAGCTTATTATAACTGTTTAGGCTACGTCATCTTCAATGGATAATTACGTAAATTAAATATTTCAGTTTGGTACATCTCAACATTCAGACATAATGTGCAGTCATTTGTTAATAGAACCGATTTGAATTGTACTTTATTTAAATGTGAGTGGTACTTCTCACCTCACCTCAGCTAAATACTCCCAAGGGTTTTTTCAATGGTGATCATTGGAATTCCACTTAGTTCTGTACTTCTCAACTCACCTCAGCCAAACTGCTGTATCTTTCAGACACAACTCTCTCTCTCTGCCTCTCTGTCTCTCTGTCTCGCTGTCTCTCTGTCTCTGTCTGTCTCTGTCTCGATGTCTCTGTCTCTGTCTCTGTCTCTGTCTCTCTCTCTCTCTCTCTGTGTGTCTCTCTCTCTGTCTATGATTTTTCCAAATGGACCCTTGCCTGTGTCTCCGCCTCAGTTTCCTGCCTTAAATCAGAGACTCACCTGCATATATTAGCCCTGCTCTTCAAAGCCACTGCTCAAGCTTTGTACCCACATATGTTTTTAGTAATCAGAATCCTACTTGCTCCCACCGAAAGGAAGGGTAGCGACAGAGAGACAAATCTAGGCCAGCACACTCTTCTGAATGACAATCAGCTTTGAAGGCAGTGCGAGGTGTCCCTGAATCACATCCAAGCCTTTAATAAAACACTTCAACACAACATCATTAAAGAATCACAGTACAGACTCTTCCATTCATTAACGTGGAAGTGTCTTTACTGTGAATCTTTAACTGCTGAGGGTGGAGATCACAGGAGGTTGGTGGCACTGGAGCGGTATCAGTGGAGCGGTATCACTGGAGTGGTATCACTGGAGCGGTATCACTGGAGGTTGGTGGCACTGGAGCGGTATCACTGGAGCGGTATCAGTGGAGTGGTATCAGTGGAGTGGTATCAGTGGAGTGGTATCAGTGGAGTGGTATCAGTGGAGTGGTATCAGTGGAGCGGTATCACTGGAGCGGTATCAGTGGAGCGGTATCAGTGGAGTGGTATCAGTGGAGCGGTATCAGTGGAGTGGTATCAGTGGAGTGGTATCACTGGAGCGGTATCAGTGGAGCGGTATCAGTGGAGCGGTATCAGTGGAGTGGTATCACTGGAGCGGTATCACTGGAGTGGTATCACTGGAGCGGTATCAGTGGAGCGGTATCACTGGAGCGGTATCAAATGCATCAAACACGTGGTTTCCATGGTTTCCATGTATTTGATGACATTCCATTTGCTCCGTTCCAGACGTTATTATGAGCCGTCCTCCCCCTGTATTAGGCCTTTAATGCAATCAGTGGGCTTTTGTCTATCCTAGATGTGGTCAGTCAGTGGGCTTTTGTCTATCCTAGATGTGGTCAGTCAGTGGGCTTTTGTCTATCCTAGATGTGGTCAGTCAGTGGGTTTTTGTCTATCCTAGATGTGGTCAGTCAGTGGGCTTTTGTCTATCCTAGATGTGGTCAGTCAGTGGGCTTTTGTCTATCCTAGATGTGGTCAGTCAGTGGGCTTTTGTCTATCCTAGATGTGGTCAGTCAGTGGGCTTTTGTCTATCCTAGATGTGGTCAGTCAGTGGGTTTTTGTCTATCCTAGATGTGGTCAGTCAGTGGGTTTTTGTCTATCCTAGATGTGGTCAGTCAGTGGGCTTTTGTCTATCCTAGATGTGGTCAGTCAGTGGGCTTTTGTCTATCCTAGATGTGGTCAGTCAGTGGGCTTTTGTCTATCCTAGATGTGGTCAGTCAGTGGGCTTTTGTCTATCCTAGATGTGGTCAGTCAGTGGGCTTTTGTCTATCCTAGATGTGGTCAGTCAGTGGGCTTTTGTCTATCCTAGATGTGGTCAGTCAGTGGGTTTTTGTCTATCCTAGATGTGGTCAGTCAGTGGGCTTTTGTCTATCCTAGATGTGGTCAGTCAGTGGGCTTTTGTCTATCCTAGATGTGGTCAGTCAGTGGGCTTTTGTCTATCCTAGATGTGGTCAGTCAGTGGGCTTTTGTCTATCCTAGATGTGGTCAGTCAGTGGGCTTTTGTCTATCCTAGATAAGTTAAGTCAGTGGGTTTTTGTCTATCCTAGATGTGGTCAGTCAGTGGGCTTTTGTCTATCCTAGATGTGGTCAGTCAGTGGGCTTTTGTCTATCCTAGATGTGGTCAGTCAGTGGGCTTTTGTCTATCCTAGATGTGGTCAGTCAGTGGGCTTTTGTCTATCCTAGATGTGGTCAGTCAGTGGGCTTTTGTCTATCCTAGATGTGGTCAGTCAGTGGGCTTTTGTCTATCCTAGATGTGGTCAGTCAGTGGGCTTTTGTCTATCCTAGATGTGGTCAGTCAGTGAGCTTTTGTCTATCCTAGATGTGGTCAGTCAGTGGGCTTTTGTCTATCCTAGATGTGGTCCAAAAAAAAGTTGTATAATTCAAAAAGTTGTATAATTAACAAGAGTATCTTGCAGGATTCAGTAGTTGTAATTGTAAGAGTTGTTGCCCTGTCCCTTTCTCTGCTATTGTCATTCTAATTGAATCCAGAAAGAACCAAACCCTGTCCTGAAACATTTACATCAAAAACCTGTCCTCAAACATTTACATCAAAACCCTGTCCTCAAACATTTACATCAAAACCCTGTCCTCAAACATTTACATCAAAACCCTGTCCTCAAACATTTACATCAAAACCCTGTCCTCAAACATTTACATCAAAACCCTGTCCTCAAACATTTACATCAAAAGGTGCAAAGTTATGGTCAAAGACACAAAACATAGACATTAAATTAAATATTTTTCTTGATCATATATAATGGAAAACAACCACTTTTTGTCCAGTAATTCACCATCCTTATAAACCACTTAATATAAATGTACATTACTGTATTTTACATAAGCTTGTCATCTAGGTTTGTACCTGTAGACTTTCCATCACCATGAAGAAAAACAATGCACAATACAGTAATTGAGTTCATTGAGACATCATTGGTTTGCGGCGTGATGATGTGTCTCAGTTGGTAGAGCAAGGCGCTTGCAATGCTAGGGTTGTGGGTTCGATTCCCATAACTTAACAGTATGCTAGTATATGCACTCACTACTGTAAATTGCTCTGTATAAGAAAGTCTACTAAAACGGTAAAGGAATGAATTAACCTTTTCCGTTTTCACATACAAATAAGTTGCATTTCTAAAGTATCTCAATAAACTAGAAAACATATATCAAGTGTTTTTATATTCCACAGATATCAGATTAACTATTTTGTACAGATAATTAGCAGACTCAAGTTATAAATGCGGGTAAACACTCAAATACATTTAGTTAAAATAGTTTAGTAATCTGTATCTAATAGTCCTGTATTAGTGGAACGATTTAGACGTCTTCAGCGAGGGCAATTATTTTGTCTCTGCAACATCGCAGCACCCCCAACCCCCAATCTACTTCCCCCGGCTACGGCAGAGACTCTCTGGACCATGCCTAGGTTTACAGAAATAGGAGGAGATTTAAAGTCTCAATGTTTTCCCCAGCTTTGATACTTAATGGGTGAACCGGGGTAGAGTTGATATGCGTCTCTTTCAAGTGTGTTTTGAGGTGCTTGTTTCCACTGTCTGAAATTGTTTTGTGTCTCTCCCCGTCAAAAACGAAACGTTAAGCTCTACAGCAACTCCACCAAGTTCCTCCATTAAGTTTAACACTCTCTTATCCATCCCTCTTTTAAACTCCTCTTCATGGTACATGAAGTGTCACTGCCTGGGAATAGAGAGAGACATAAACGGGGCATTCTTTGAAATAACAAGCTTATACATCTCTCTCTCTCTCTCTCTCTCTCTCTCTCTCTCTCCATCTGTTTTGCCTCTAACTAAATAAGTGTGTTTTTCTAACTTCTCTCTCTGTTTGTTCCTCCACCAGAGACCATGACCACCGCTACGTCCCCCATCCTGTTGAAATGGGACCCCAAGAGTCTGGAGATCCGCACCCTGACCGTGGAGCGGCTGCTGGAGCCCCTGGTCACACAGGTAGGAACACAGAGCTTTAGCAGAGGCTAACATAGTTGTTGGGTAACGGAGGTGGTTCAGCGAACCACGACTGCTTGATAAGTAACCAGGATGCCTAAACTGTAGCCTGGGCTTTACCTGTCTTGTGGTGCGCCGAAGACCTAGGTTTAAACCCAGCTGGTCATTTACACACTGGTTATAGCTAGCGATAAGGCAGGATGCGTTCTGGTTTTACTGGTAATAAAGTCACTGGTTAAGCTATACTGGGGTTGGACCAACTGAGTCATCTGGCGAACTCACTCTCGCTGGTTATACCTGACAACAAAGCTAACAACATGCTGGAATGACTAACAGAGAGACTAGCAGGCAGAGAGATTCTGTATGGAAAAGGCTTCAAAATATTAAAAGTCACTCTTTCCATAGAGGCATTCCCCAGAACTAGAGTGCTTAGCAACCGCTTCTCTAAGAAAGCTTTGATAAACCTGCAGCTTCAGGGCAGGCAGCAGGTAGCAGCACACACACACACACACACACTGTCCGTAACTGTTTTGAAACTGCTAGACTTCCTGTTTAGCCTTGTACATTCCTCTACAACCCCTTTACTCCAGCTTCCCCTTGAGAATTTTGGAAGTATCGATTCTACACTTCTTGCCAGCTTCGGTCTGCCCCTCTGTATCGAGCATAATTTCTGTTCTCTTTAATCTTTGCTGTCGATTTTATTTCTGGGTTAGTGACGGAGGGTTCTGGCGTCCCTGGACGACTGGCTTAACAAACAAGCAACAACAAACAAACAGAAGCAATCTTTAAAAGCACGACTTGGCGTTTGAGCAAATATAGAATGACATTTGATTTTATTATTCCAAAGAAAGCTAAAAGTTTGGGAATCAGCCTGTATTCTGTGATGAAGCTAAATTAACCAGAACTTGTAGCTTGTAGTGGTGTGTGGCTATTGGTTGCTTGTCAAATGACAGCTGCTAGTGCTTGGTCAGCTGAACGTGATGTGACTGAGGGCGGGGCTTCCCATAGGAGGCCCCCTCACTGGGAGGCACATAACTGATACCACACTGATTGAACCAGAGATAATACAACACACACTCTGAGCAGTGAGATAGAGACGAGAGTCAGCTTTTGTATGTCTAGCCTATTAGTGGATGAGAGCGACTGGGAGTGTTCATAATTCATTTCTCTCTATGCTGTGTGAGGGAGAAGGCTTCCACCATGGACATCTCCTCTCTCTCTCTCTCTCTCTCTCTCTCTCTCTCTCTTACATATTAAATATCACATACACAACCAAACATACTCAAAATAATTGTATGTTGTATGTGTGTGTTTTGTGTGTGTAAGTTTGTTGGGAGATTATTGGTTGTAGTTGGGTCAACTGGTTGTCTTTACGGGATTATTGATTGTAGTTGGGTC
>CM042424.1:15290164-15342664 GCA_023634145.1 Thymallus thymallus
ATTGTAGTTGGGTCAACTGGTTGTCCTTATGGGATTATTGGTTGTAGTTGGGTCAACTGGTTGTCCTTATGGGATTATTGGTTGTAGTTGGGTCAACTGGTTGTCCTGATGGGATTATTGATTGTAGTTGGGTCAACTGGTTGTCCTTATGGGATTATTGATTGTAGTTGGGTCAACTGGTTGTCCTTACGGGATTATTGATTGTAGTTGGGTCAACTGGTTGTCCTTATGGGATTATTGATTGTAGTTGGGTCAACTGGTTGTCCTTACGGGATTATTGATTGTAGTTGGGTCAACTGGTTGTCCTTACGGGTGTGGCATGATGCAACATATTTTGCACCATAAATGGCACAATGGACCTTTTCACCCAATAGGCATTGTAATTTTTCATTGTCTTTCTCTCTCTCTTTCTCTCTGTCTCTCTCTCTCTTTCACTCTATCTCTCTCGCTACTCTGTAAACTGACTCCTTGACGCTCCGACTGAGACTGAGGCCAACATTGGAACAGCAATATCCTGGGTCATTATACTGTGCCGTAACAGTCTTCAATGAAATATGAAAAAGCTATACTTAATTTATTACACAACCACATAGTTCATGAAGGCAGCCGGTCTCCAAAGAGTGCAGCAGTGGGAAACGCTAAAGTGAGACAACAGAGAGATTTGATTTGAAATAGATGAGAAAGAGGAAGGGAACATTACTCTGAGACAAAGCCTGTGTGATTGATTTGGTTCATTTCAGACACCATATGTTTCCTGCTCTTCCATCCGTTTTTATATTCGCAAGGCGTGATAGAATATGTTTTTGATGAAATGTGACCTTTTTTTCGTCCCGGCCTGTGACAACTATCTGTCAAGCTGTTGTCTCGTCTGTACCGTACCGTTTCAACTATCTGTCAAGCGTTTGTCTCGTCTGTACCGTACCGTTTCAACTATCTGTCAAGCGTTTGTCTCGTCTGTACCGTACCGTTCCCACTATCTGTCAAGCGATTGTCTCGTCTGTACCGTACCGTTTCCACTATCTGTCAAGTGGTTGTCTCGTCTGTACCGTACCGTTTCAACTATCTGTCAAGCTGTTGTCTCGTCTGTACCGTGCCGTTCAGGTGTATCCACGGGTGTACACAGCCTATTTTGGGTTAACAGTTTAGTGAGGAAGGCAGATGGATGTACTAGTGTCCATATTTGGGCTAGTTTAGAACAGTGTCCATCTTTGGGCTAGTTTAGGACAGTGTCCATCTTTGGGCTAGTTTAGGATAGTGTCCATCTTTGGGCTAGTTTTGGACAGTGTCCATCTTTGGGCTAGTTTAGGACAGTGTCCATCTTTGGGCTAGTTTAGGACAGTGTCCATCTTTGGGCTAGTTTAGGACAGTGTCCATCTTTGGGCTAGTTTAGGACAGTGTCCATCTTTGGGCTAGTTTTGGACAGTGTCCATCTTTGGGCTAGTTTAGGACAGTGTCCATCTTTGGGCTAGTTTAGGACAGTGTCCATCTTTGGGCTAGTTTAGGACAGTGTCCATCTTTGGGCTAGTTTAGGACAGTGTCCATCTTTGGGCTAGTTTAGGACAGTGTCCATCTTTGGGCTAGTTTTGGACAGTGTCCATATTTGGGCTAGTTTTGGACAGTGTCCATATTTGGGCTAGTTTTGGACAGTGTCCATCTTTGGGCTAGTTTACGACAGTGTCCATCTTTGGGCTAGTTTACGACAGTGTCCATCTTTGAGCTGGTTTAGGACAGTGTCCATCTTTGGGCTAGTTTAGGATAGTTACTATGTTTGTTAACCTTCTTTACTGTAGATGCATCAACAAAGTGATCTGAAATCACACTCAATGCCTGTGAAACCAAGTGCTGCCAAAATTCCAACTTTGAGCTTTTTCAAATGTCGTGGTCTCCACCAGAGATCACTGGGAGGCACTCACTCAAACGTAGACTTCTAAAGCTTTACAAGTGATTAAACTTTTAAACTAATTCTGCTTAATCTTTTATCTGAGAGACTGCACGCGCTTCACATTTGATCAACTTCAGCCATCTACAACTTCGGTGGTGAAATTCAAGTGCCACTTGCCGTGTGTTCACACTACCCTTGAATTTAATAGAACTTATATTCAATCATAGATTCTCTGAGAGAGAATCTCAGGCAGGTCAAGTTAAATGAATGACTGAAATCAATGCCTGAATGGATGGATGGACGGTGTCTTTGTGAATAGACTTAGAATGGCATTGACAGGCATGAGTTAGCTCGGCCTGTTGCTAGCTAGCGAGGAGCGCTAGTTTAATCAGAGAGAGCTAATCACACACACACACACACACACACGTCAGGCTCATCTCTGTGGGTAACCAAGCGGCGCTGCTACCCAGGAGCCCACAGCGATCCAAAGGGTTCAGCTCCTCCTCGGCTAGCTGGGGTGAAAAGGCTTGTGCACTGATGCCCTCTTGTATGACTCAGCCACCGTGGAAGGGTCTGTTACCTCTCTGAGGAATAGAGAGAGAGAGGTGTGTGAGTGTGAGGCCGCGCGCGTGTGAGTGTGAGTTCACGCTCGTGCTTGTGCATGCACGGTCTGGATCACGACCCTGTCACGTCTGAGCAGCAATGGTGCGGTTCTGCTTCCTGCCTTGTCTGTTTTTGGGCACAGTCCTCCGGGCGGCTGAGTCTCTCGAGACTAGCCCCACGACAGGGTTTTACACTTTACAGTTGCTAAGCTAACTCAGGCTAACACAGTGTCCAAACAGCAGAGCTCTGTTTGAGATTGGATATGAAAGAATAATATAGACTGTGCTCTGCTCTGTGCTCTCCCGTCCCCATTTATCAACATACAGTCTAGATTTATAATCTATAATCTGAACCTATAAGTCATAACTATTTTTATACTATTTAACTAAAGCCTGTCTCATGTCGTAGGCTTCTAGACTATTCTGTCAGATCTGGATGTCTGCAACTGTGCATTAAGATACAACTGAGGCTGTGTATTGTGAAGCATATTGAATGTAATTTGTGATGTAGACATGTGGTGTGGTTTATCTCTGCTTGTTGGTGGGATTGGGAGTGTCCATCTTTGTCCGTAGTACACAAGGCCACCCTGAATCACTGTGTGTGTTTACGGTTGTTACTGGTGATGGTAACAACATCAGACCTCTTTCCCTTCAGCCTGGTCTCTCTCTCTCCCTCTCTCTCTCTCTCTCTCTTCCATGTCTCTCTCCTCCTCTCTACCTCCCGCTCCATCCAGCATGTCTTCTGTTAGAAAACAAACAGTGTGAGTCCTGCTCTTACTCAGCAGTTCATGTATGCTGTCTTTGTGTGGTACTGTACATGGAGTGTGACTCGGCTGTGCGGTGCGTGTGCTGTTGTGCGTGTGCGTGCATGTAAGTGCGTGTGACATCAACGGAATATTAGACCCAGCTCCTTTTTGATTTGTGTGTCTGCATGTGTCGGCCGATGTGCCCTTATTTCTCTTCGTGAGTGTGTTCCCTGCAGACTCACGTACAGATGTAGGATCTCAATTTGATCACCCTGCAATTGAGGTTTACAAAGGCATCTGAAATGTTGTAATTCCCCCCGTTGAAATTTCAGACTTGATTTTTCCCTTACAAAAAATGCTTCAACCCTTACAAAAATGTCTGTTAATTATAATCCACGTAATAATTAAAATGTCCTGTTGCTGTGGGGGTTATTTACTTGCTCTAGCAAACTGGCTCAAATTAAGATCCTACATCTGTAAGTGGATATGTGTTTCTAATGATCTTATTATTGTATATCTTTTTAATGAGATATACATTTACAGGCGGTGGTTGACAAATGAAACCTGGAAATGGAAATTTAGTTTTGCTAACCCTTAACGAAGGGTTAATTAATCCAGAGTTAAGTTCATCCTAGGCAGTGAGTGGATGCTGTATAAACAGTGACACACACGTTATTTATCGTTGTAATATTACACTGTTATTATGTTCCGTTGTGAATGAATCCAGAATTCTGCAGACAGAGAATGAACCCCATCTAAACAGCTGTTCTCATGCACACATATAAGAGATATATCGTTAATATAAATTAACCTTTATATTAAAGTGTAGCAAACAATGATTGGTCCATTAAGTACAAAATGTAATTCTGGTCCTTAGAAGGACTAAAGAAAAGTCACAACTAAGTCATTACTGTGTGTGTGTGTGTGTGTGTGTGTGTGTGTGTGTGTGTGTGTGTGTGTGTGTGTGTGTGTGTGTGTGTGTGTGTGTGTGTGTGTGTGTGTGTGTGTGTGTGTGTGTGTGGTGTGTGTGTGTGTGTGTGTGTGTGTGTGTGATCATGCATTCACCTTCACCACCCATGCCTGAAACCTTTTGAGTCCCCCTGCAAAACCCAGGAGTTTTACGAACAAAATGTGAAATATGAAGGATGCTGTCACACACAGAAACACGATTCAATTATTCAATTTCCTAAGTAGAAGAATCTGTATATTACTGTTACTAGGATGGAATAATTCTGGTTGTTTCTTTAAAGCTACAGATGTGTTTTTGGTATGCGGTTGAGTGATGGGGTTAGCAAAATGTAACCCCTCTCAAATTCATAGCCAGCGTTCTACACTGTAAAATCAATCTAGTTGTTTCAGCTAATTATTATTAAGTAACTGGTTGGTTTTTGTTTACTCAACTTTTCAGTCCAAGTATTACCTGATGGCCCAAACCTTAGAAAACATTGGCAAAAATGCAGTTCATTATAAAATGATGTGTTTGCTCAAATTGTCTCATATGTTTATTCATATGAATGAACTAAATACAAATAGTTGGCTCCAGTTATTATCTGGGCATCTTACCTAAAAACAGGCTGTGGAACTAGTTGACCAGACACACACACAGCGCTTCTAACATACAATGTTTTCAACCAATTACAAAGGGAGGGAGGGAGAAAGGGAGGGAGGGAGGGAGGGAGGGAGGGAGGGAGGGAGGGAGGGAGGGAGGGAGGGAAAGAAGGGGAGACAGAGAGGAGAGATGGAGATACGCAGAGAGAGAGGGAGTGAGAAAGGCGTAGAGAGGGAGAGGGAGAAAGGCGGAGAGAGTGAGAGGGAGAAAGGCGGAGAGAGTGAGAGGGAGAAAGGCGGAGAGATGGAGCGATGGGAAAGAGAGGGAGAGAGAGAGAGAGAGAGAGAGAAGGTGTATTAAGTCAGTACTGTATAAGTTTCAACTAATTAGCCCCTGATGGACCTTCAGATCATAGAGCTACGACATAATAGAATTCTATTTCATTCTGAGCTTCAACTTCTCCCACACATCACACGGGTCAGTACTGGGCCAGTCTGGTCCTAAGAGGGACGGGTAGTGACCGTGAGATATGTCCTATACATGATATGTTCACACCCCTGAGTCAATACATGTTAGAATCACCTTTGGCAGCGATTACAGCTGTGAGTCTTTCTGGGTAAGTCTCTAAGAGCTTTGCAACACCTGGATTGTACAACATTTTTCTTTTCAACATTTTTTCAAGCTCTGTCAAGTTGGTTGTTGATCGTTGCTAGACAGCCATTTTCAAGTCTTTCCATAGATTTTCAAGCCGATTTAAATTACTCGGCCACTTACGAACATTCAGTGTCTTTGTAAGTAACTCCAGTGTAGATTTGGCCTTGTGTTTTAGGTTATTGTCCTGCTGAAAGGTGAATTTATCTCCCAGTGTCTGGTGGAAAGCAGACTGAACCAGGTTTTCCTCCAGGGTTGTGCCTGTGTTTAGCTCTATTCCTTTTATTTTTATAAACAAAATAAACCCTCCCTAGACCTTGCCGATGACAAGCCTACTGTCACGGTGCGTATAAAAAGGGACTTTTATTATCGATATTTCATACACAAACCCGAAAACAAAGGAGAGGTAGCAACCGTGAACTGGAGTAGAGAAACAATACTGAATAAACACACAAGAATCCACACCCAGGTGACACACAGTGGAACTGAAATAGAATCCCCAGTTAGAGACAACACAAGACAGCTGCCTCTAATTGGGGATCAACTCAAACCCAACACCAACCCTGTGATTGTCAGGACCTGACTGTGGCCATCCCACTCCCCCTAGAGGGAGTCAGAGACCTGGCCTCTTTCAGAACCCTACAGCTCCCCCTAGAGGGAGTCAGAGACCTGGCCTCAGTCAGAACCCTACAGCTCCCCCTAGAGGGAGTCAGAGACCTGGCCTCAGTCAGAACCCTACAGCTCCCCCTAGAGGGAGTCAGAGACCTGGCCTCAGTCAGAACCCTACAGCTCCCCCTAGAGGGAGTCAGAGACCTGGCCTCAGTCAGGCCCTACAGCTCCCCCTAGAGGGAGTCAGAGACCTGGCCTCAGTCAGAACCCTACAGCTCCCCCTAGAGGGAGTCAGAGACCTGGCCTCAGTCAGGCCCTACAGCTCCCCCTAGAGGGAGTCAGAGACCTGGCCTCAGTCAGAACCCTACAGCTCCCCCTAGAGGGAGTCAGAGACCTGGCCTCAGTCAGAACCCTACAGCTCCCCCTAGAGGGAGTCAGAGACCTGGCCTCAGTCAGAACCCTACAGCTCCCCCTAGAGGGAGCCAGAGACCTGGCCTCAGTCAGAACCCTACAGCTCCCCCTAGAGGGAGTCAGAGACCTGGCCTCAGTCAGAACCCTACAGCTCCCCCTAGAGGGAGTCAGAGACCTGGCCTCAGTCAGAACCCTACAGCTCCCCCTAGAGGGAGTCAGAGACCTGGCCTCAGTCAGAACCCTACAGCTCCCCCTAGAGGGAGCCAGAGACCTGGCCTCAGTCAGAACCCTACAGCTCCCCCTAGAGGGAGTCAGAGACCTGGCCTCAGTCAGAACCCTACAGCTCCCCCTAGAGGGAGTTAGAGACCTGGCCTCAGTCAGGCCCTTACACCTACTCTCCGGCAACTGAGTAAGAAAGGACTCCTGTATCTTTGCAGTGACTGGGTGTATTGATACACCATTCAAAGTGTCATTAATAACTTCAACATGATCAAAGGGATATTCAATGTCTGCTTTTTTTTTTTTACCCATCTACTAATAGGTGGCCTTCTTTGTGAGGCATTGGGAAAACCTCCCTGGTTTTTGTGGTTGAATCTGTGTTTAAAGTTAAGGACCTTACAGATAATTGTATGTGTGGGGTACAGAGATGAGGTAGTCATTCAAACATCATGTTAAACACTATTATTGCACACAGAGTCCATGCAACTTATTATGTGACTTGTTAAAGACATTTTAACTCCTGAACTTATTTAGGCTTTCCATAACAAAGGGGTTGAATACTTATTGACACAAGACATCCATAACAAAGGGGTTGAATACTTATTGACTCAAGACATCCATAACAAAGGGGTTGAATACTTATTGACACATTTCAGCTTTTCATTTTTATTTACTTTGTAAACATTTCTAAAAAGGTCATTCCAATTTGACACTACAGGGTTTTGTGTGTAGATCATTGACAAAACATCTAAATGTAATCAATTTTACCAGGCTGTTACACAACAAAGTTTGGAAAAAAATCTAGATGTTGTAAGGACAGACGCTGGTAGACCAGAAGCAGGTGCAGGGAGTGAACATTTAATCAGACAACGGACAGGAACAGAATACGGACAGCGTCTGGACAGGGGAAACATAAACCACAATGATGCTGACACAGGTATGAAACAGAGGAAACAGACAGATATAGGGAAGGCAATGAAAATGTCAAGGAGTCCAGGTGAGTCCAGGTGAGTCCAGGTGAGTCCAGGTGAGTCCAGTGAGCGCAGATGCCCGTGATGATGGTGACAGGTGCGCGTAATGAAAGGCAGCCTGGCGCCCTCGAGCGCCAGAGAGGGAGAGCGGGAGCAGGCGGGAGCATGCGTGACAGGTGTGAATACTTTCTGAAGGCACTGTATGCTACTAATATCAATGAGCTTCCTCTCAATTAGGTCATCCATCTTGGTTCATTTGTAGCTGTATTGTGACATGGCCATCCTTGGTCATTATAAGTACTAGT
This sequence comes from Thymallus thymallus, assembly GCA_023634145.1. NCBI lineage: Eukaryota > Metazoa > Chordata > Actinopteri > Salmoniformes > Salmonidae > Thymallus > Thymallus thymallus. Next base: position 15,298,110 of record CM042424.1, read on the forward strand.
CTATGTTTGCGTCCCAAATGGCACCCTATTCCCTATATAGTGCACTCCTTTTGACCCCAGCCCTATGGGGGAACAGGGTGCCATTTGAGAATCAACGCTAGGTTAAAACAGAATTAGCTGCTGTACTGTTTATCTATCGTGCAGCAGTGTTAGTAATAGTCCTGTAACAGAGTTAAGACACGCTGTCTCAATGTCTCTCTCGGCCTCACACACGGAGGCATGGGTTCCCTTTACAACCGAGCTTGGAGGAATAAGCACAATAGACAAGCTACTTTATCTTGCCCACGGTAGTCCCGGTGCGAGTGCGGGGAGAAGCGCTTTCGGGATACGAGCGGGGACCCACTAGATTTGTTCCCGTCAATTTGGATGATTCAGTGTTGCTCTCAGACAGGGAATAAAAGCCTTGCCTCCGGAGGCTCCCGGAGAGCCTGCTAGCTATACAACCTGACAGTTATACAGTAGCCTTCCCTGTTAGCTAGCTAGCACTGCTGCCTACTGCTGATGGGTTAGTACAGTGCATCTGTCCCAAATGGAACCCTATTCCCTATGCAGTGCACTACCTTTGACCAGGGCCTAAAGGGAATACCATAGGGCTCTGGCCAAAAGAAGTGCGCTACATAGGGAAGAGGGTTCCATTTGGGACACACCCCAACACTGACACACCTAGCTTACGATGAGTCTGTCCGACCGGGAAGTCAACTCAGCTGCCATGGAAGTGTGTAAACATTTGGAGTGCAGAATGGCAGAGAAAGACTGAAGGGAAATAAAGCCTGTAGTGAAGAGAGAGGAGAACACTGGCATCCCCTACATGCCGCCAGTCAACAAGAGGGAATATGGCCTGCTCTTCTAAACAGGAGCCTGGATAGGAACCAGAAGAGAGAGGCAGACAGGCTCAGATGTACAGGTTGCCAGGCCAGGCGGTCACTGTAAATAATAATTTGACCTGCCTGGTCAAATAAAGGTTCAATTAGATAGGCCTAAATACAGTGGGGGGAACAAGTATTTGATACACTGCTGATTTTGCAGGTTTTCCTACTTACAAAGCATGTAGAGGTCTGTAATTGTTATCATAGGTACACTTCAACTGTGAGAGACGGAATCTAAAACAAAAATTGTATGATTTTTAAATAATTCATTTGCATAAGTATTTGATCACCTACCAACCAGTAAGCCCTCCTGTTCTCCACTCATTACCTGTATTAACTGCACCTATTTGAACTCGTTACCTGTATAAAAGACACCTGTCCACACACTCAATCAAACAGACTCCAACCTCTCCACAATGGCCAAGACCAGAGAGCTGTGTAAGGACATCAGGGATAAAATTGTAGACCTGCTCAAGGCTGGGATGGGCTACAGGACAATAGGCAAGCAGCTTGGTGAGAAGACAACAACTGTTGGCACAATTATTAGAAAATGGAAGAAGTTCAAGATGACGGTCAATCTCCCTCGGTCTGGGGCACCATGCAAGATCTCACCTCGTGGGGCATCAATGATGAGGGTGAGGGATCAGCCCAGAACTACACGGCAGGACCTGGTCAATGACCTGAAGAGAGCTGGGACCACAGTCTCAAAGAAAACCATTAGTAACACACTACGTCGTCATGGATTAAAATCCTGCAGCGCACGCAAGGTCCCCCTGCTCAAGCCAGCGCATGTCCAGGCCCGTCTGAAGTTTGCCAATGACCATCTAGATGATCCAGAGGAGGAATGGGAGAAGGTCATGTGGTCTGATGAGACAAAAATAGAGCTTTTTGGTCTAAACTCCACTCGCCTGGTTTGGAGGAAGAAGAAGGATGAGTACATCCCCAAGAACACCATCCCAACCGTGAAGCATGGAGGTGGAAACATCATTCTTTGGGGATGCTTTTCTGCAAAGGGGACAGGATGACTGCACCGTATTGAGGGGAGGGTGGATGGGGCCATGTATCGCGAGATCTTGGCCAACAACCTCCTTCCCTCAGTAAGAGCATTGAAGATGGGTTGTGGCTGGGTCTTTCAGCATGACAACGACCCGGAACACACAGCCAGGGCAACTAAGGAGTGGCTCCGTAAGAAGCATCTCAAGGTCCTGGAGTGACCTAGCCAGTCTCCAGACCTGAACCCAATAGAAAATCTTTGGAGGGAGCTGAAAGTCCGTATTGCCCAGCGACAGCCCCGAAACCTGAAGGATCTGTATGGAGGAGTGGGCCAAAATCCCTGCTGCAGTGTGTGCAAACCTGGTCAAGAACTACAGGAAACGTATGATCTCTGTAATTGCAAACAAAGGTTTCTGTACCAAATATTAAGTTCTGCTTTTCTGATGTATCAAATACTTATGTCATGCAATAAAATGCAAATTAATTACTTAAAAATCATACAATGTGATTTTCTGGATTTTTGTTTTAGATTCCGTCACTCACAGTTGAAGAGTACCTATGATAAAAATTACAGACTTCTACATGCTTTGTAAGTGGGAAAACCTGCAAAATCAGCAGTGTATCAAATACTTGTTCTCCCCACTGTACATAGCCCCAATTGTCAGCACCTATCCAGTCCATATGGAATCCTAGGATAGATTATCCAGTTCCACACAGTGACCCATACATGTTAACAGGCTCTAGCCTGCAAGGCTGAACCTCCTTTTAGACAGTCACCTTACATGAATAGAACCGACCCAAATGCCCAGTCATATATCACCGCCCCTCTTAAGTACACAGGACGCCTCTGAGGCATTTGACACCCCTCAGACTCTATCCCGTCCTGTCACCAGTATGACTGGAGGGGATAGCGCGTGTGCGTTCGTGCGTGTGTGTGCTAGGCTAGCCACTATCACAGTCACACACTGAAGTGTTCAGGTGAGGCCTGCCTGTTTGCCTTCACACATCATAAACCCGAGCCAGGACCCAGACAGACAGACAAGGACAATGACAGTGTCTGCTGCCTGGCCCCCAGCCCCAGCACAGGAGACACAGCAGTGGTGTGTGTGTGTCTGTGTCTGTCCGTGTGTGTCTGTGACTAAATAAACCGGACGTTGGAGTCAGTATGTCACATCACGCAGGCCCTTTGAAGGCAGCATCATATCCTTGGGGAGCTGCAGTCCTTGTCAATGATTCATGGTGAATATAATGTAGCTTGGTTTTCTTTTATTTTCACTGACGGATTGCTCGACCCAATCTTTGGAATTCTGTCCTGTGGTTTGAACACTGATCGACTTGCTGTACCTCTGCAGCAGCACGAGGCAAAGTCTATACATGCAGTTTTCAACATGCTATTATTGCAGAATAAGGAAATAAAACCGTAGAATGAGTAAACTTAGCTATTACGGCTTGGTGTTCCTCTCCTGCATCACTCTAATCTGGGGGAACCACAACGTTAGCACTATGGCCATGGGGGACAGTAATTAAAAGCGCACTGGACCGTCTGCTAATGTCCCATTCTTTTCCCTTATGCTAGTGTGTGTGAGACGCAGAGGGACACTGAGACAGGGGGCTGAGACGGTTCTTATAGCAGCGTGTGCAGATTAATTCACATAGATCCTTAGTCAGCCAGAAGACTCTCACTCCCCGTCCACAGGCCGCCAAGCTGCTTTCCCCGGAAACCAGTTGTACCAAAACTCCCCATAGAAATCCCCTTTGAATTACCCGAAAATCCGACATGCGAAGGCTGAAATCTTTTCCGTGTTAGCGGTCCTGGGCTCTTTTAGCTGAGCTGTAGCGTGCCTATTGTGGCTCTTTGGGGAAGGTGAGTCTTTGTCCCTGCGCCCCAGCGGAGGCTAGAGGAGGGACTGCTGTGCTGTACTTTACACATGAATGACTTGGCCCATTCAGGGAGGAATTCAGTCTCTCTGAGGCATAGTGAGCGGCCGCAGCTTCTGATTTCGGCCTCTCCTGTCTGTCAGAGCCACATGAGATTAACCTGTAGATGAACCTTACGCCGTTGCGTGGCGTGATCACATGATCACAAACCAGTGGTGGCTGGTTCTACTTTAAATCTGAGGAGGGGCTAGAATGGAGTGATTGGAAAACTATCAAATGGTTTCCATGGGTTTGATACCATTCCATTCACTCCATTTCAGCCATTATTATGGGACGTCCTCCCCTTATCAGCCTCCTCTGATACACATGCAGAATACACACTTACTACACGCATACGCTACGACACTCACTCATAGACCCATTCTTGCACACACACATTGAAAATATTTCTAATTATAAACTGGGTGGTTCGAGCTCTGAATGCTGATTGGCTGAGAGCCATGGTATATGAGACCGTATACGATGGGTATGACAACACATTTATTGTTACTGCTCTAATTACTTTAGTAACCAGTATATAATAGCAAAAAGGCACCTTGGGGGTTTGTGGTATATGGCCAATATACCACGGCTAATGGCTATAGCCCCTCGTGTCTTAACGCTTAAATGTACACCCATATTGACTACCGACTCACGATACACTCAACCAGCCTACAGCTAAGAGATGGTCTGTAACATAGAAATATAATGAGTTGAGTGTGGATACCCATTCTAGTAATTATGTTTCTATGGTCTTTAATACTGTTGTTTAGAGAACTACCATATTCCTCTCCAACATGAGCTTTATTGATTTTCCAAGGAAAGCCAGTGGACCCTGTCAAGCAAACTGTGATGTGAGAAGAGTCCGCTAGCCATTAGGGTCTTGTAAGTGATGAACATTTGCGAACATATTTAAAACACAACTGCTGTTGTGTTTTAAATATAACACAACACAAGTTCATCTGGACATAACGTCTCTACCAGATACTTGATGATGATGATGTCCTGATCTGTCATAATATAAGAGAGACAATATCTCTTGATGATGATGATGATGTCCTGATCTGTCATAATATAAGAGAGACAATATCTCTTGATGATGATGATGATGTCCTGATCTGTCATAATATAAGAGAGACAATATCTCTTGATGATGATGATGATGTCCTGGTCTGTCATAATATAAGAGAGACAATATCTCTTGATAATGATGATGATGATGATGATGTCCTGATCTGTCATAATATAAGAGAGACAATATCTCTTGATGATGATGATGTCCTGATCTGTCATAATATAAGAGAGACAATATCTCTTGATGATGATGATGATGATGATGTCCTGATCTGTCATAATATAAGAGAGACAATATCTATTGATGATGATGATGATGTCCTGATCTGTCATAATATAAGAGAGACAATATCTCTTGATGATGATGATGATGATGATGATGATGATGATGATGTCCTGGTCTGTCATAATATAAGAGAGACAATGTCTCTTGATGATGATGATGATGTCCTGGTCTGTCATAATATAAGAGAGACAATATCTCTTGATAATGATGATGATGATGATGATGTCCTGATCTGTCATAATATAAGAGAGACAATATCTCTTGATGATGATGATGTCCTGATCTGTCATAATATAAGAGAGACAATATCTCTTGATGATGATGATGATGTCCTGATCTGTCATAATATAAGAGAGACAATATCTCTTGATGATGATGATGATGATGTCCTGATCTGTCATAATATAAGAGAGACAATATCTCTTGATGATGATGATGATGATGATGATGATGATGATGATGATGTCCTGGTCTGTCATAATATAAGAGAGACAATATCTCTTGATGATGATGATGATGTCCTGGTCTGTCATAATATAAGAGAGACAATATCTCTTGATAATGATGATGATGATGATGATGTCCTGATCTGTCATAATATAAGAGAGACAATATCTCTTGATGATGATGATGTCCTGATCTGTCATAATATAAGAGAGACAATATCTCTTGATGATGATGATGATGATGATGTCCTGATCTGTCATAATATAAGAGAAACAATATCTCTTGATGATGATGATGATGTCCTGATCTGTCATAATATAAGAGAGACAATATCTCTTGATGATGATAATATCTCTTGATGATGATGATGATGTCCTGGTCTGTCATAATATAAGAGAGACAATATCTCTTGATGATGATGATGATGTCCTGGTCTGTCATAATATAAGAGAGACAATATCTCTTGATGATGATGATGATGTCCTGGTCTGTCATAATATAAGAGAGACAATATCTCTTGATGATGATGATGATGTCCTGGCCTGTCATAATATAAGAGAGACAATATCTCTTGATGATGATGATGATGTCCTGGTCTGTCATAATATAAGAGAGACAATATCTCTTGATAATGATGATGATGATGATGATGATGATGTCCTAATCTGTCATAATATAAGAGAGACAATATCTCTTGATGATGATGATGTCCTGATCTGTCATAATATAAGAGAGACAATATCTCTTGATGATGATGATGATGATGATGATGATGATGATGTCCTGATCTGTCATAATATAAGAGAGACAATATCTCTTGATGATGATGATGATGTCCTGGTCTGTCATAATATAAGAGAGACAATATCTCTTGATGATGATGATGATGTCCTGGTCTGTCATAATATAAGAGAGACAATATCTCTTGATGATGATGATGATGATGATGATGTCCTGATCTGTCATAATATAAGAGAGACAATATCTCTTGATGATGATGATGATGTCCTGGTCTGTCATAATATAAGAGAGACAATATCTCTTGATGATGATGATGATGTCCTGATCTGTCATAATATAAGAGAGACAATATCTCTTGATGATGATGATGATGATGATGTCCTGATCTGTCATAATATAAGAGAGACAATATCTCTTGATGATGATGATGATGTCCTGATCTGTCATAATATAAGAGAGACAATATCTCTTGATGATGATGATGATGATGATGATGATGTCCTGATCTGTCATAATATAAGAGAGACAATATCTCTTGATGATAATGATGATGTCCTGGTCTGTCATAATATAAGAGAGACAATATCTCTTGATGATGATGATGTCCTGATCTGTCATAATATAAGAGAGACAATATCTCTTGATGATGATGATGATGTCCTGGCCTGTCATAATATAAGAGAGACAATATCTCTTGATGATGATGATGATGATGATGTCCTGGTCTGTCATAATATAAGAGAGACAATATCTCTTGATGATGATGATGTCCTGGTCTGTCATAATATAAGAGAGACAATATCTCTTGATGATGATGATGATGTCCTGGCCTGTCATATTATAAGAGAGACAATATCTCTTGATGATGATGATGATGTCCTGGTCTGTCATAATATAAGAGAGACAATATCTCTTGATGATGATGATGATGTCCTGGTCTGTCATAATATAAGAGAGACAATATCTCTTGATGATGATGATGATGTCCTGGTCTGTCATAATATAAGAGAGACAATATCTCTTGATGATGATGATGATGATGATGATGATGATGATGATGTCCTGGTCTGTCATAATATAAGAGAGACAATATCTCTTGATGATGATGATGATGATGTCCTGGCCTGTCATAATATAAGAGAGACAATATCTCTTGATGATGATGATGATGATGATGTCCTGGTCTGTCATAATATAAGAGAGACAATATCTCTTGATGATGATGATGATGATGATGATGTCCTGGTCTGTCATAATATAAGAGGGACAATATCTCTTGATGATGATGATGATGATGATGATGATGATGTCCTGGCCTGTCATAATATAAGAGAGACAATATCTATTGATGATGATGATGATGATGATGTCCTGGCCTGTCATAATATAAGAGAGACAATATCTATTGATGATGATGATGATGATGATGTCCTGGCCTGTCATAATATAAGAGAGACAATATCTCTTGATGATGATGATGATGATGATGTCCTGGTCTGTCATAAAATAAGAGGGACAATATCTCTTGATGATGATGATGATGATGATGTCCTGGTCTGTCATAATATAAGAGAGACAATATCTATTGATGATGATGATGTCCTGGTCTGTCATAATATAAGAGAGACAATATCTCTTGATGATGATGATGATGATGATGATGTCCTGGTCTGTCATAATATAAGAGAGACAATATCTCTTGATGATGATGATGATGATGTCCTGGCCTGTCATAATATAAGAGAGACAATATCTCTTGATGATGATGATGTCCTGGCCTGTCATAATATAAGAGAGACAATATCTCTTGATGATGATGATGATGTCCTGGTCTGTCATAATATAAGAGAGACAATATCTCTTGATGATGATGATGATGTCCTGGCCTGTCATAATATAAGAGAGACAATATCTCTTGATGATGATGATGATGATGATGTCCTGGTCTGTCATAATATAAGAGAGACAATATCTCTTGATGATGATGATGTCCTGGTCTGTCATAATATAAGAGAGACAATATCTCTTGATGATGATGATGTCCTGGTCTGTCATAATATAAGAGAGACAATATCTCTTGATGATGATGATGATGTTGTTCTCAACAGGCAGCCAGTCTGGGAAGGGGGACTTGAAGAGCGAGACTGAAGTCCAGGCACTGCTGCTCTCTGTGTTCTGACTGTTTGCAGTGCTAGTGTTTAGTTCATCTGTGTATCTCACATATTATGTGCCCAGTTTGATACAGCTAGCAAACTTTATTAGCAGATAATGACAACATGACAATAACAGTAGCTTTAGATGATGTAATGAGATAGAGGAGGGGATGGGATGAGTGGGCAGATTGTTGGCCAATGAGACGTCACTAGATGCAGGATTTCGTAGCTGAAATAAACATCTGCACTTTGAAATACTTTTTTATCGTTATTTTATTAACAAAAACATAAAGATGTTCTCTATATGCGTCTATATTTGGTTTTTAATAAATCATTACATGTTATAAGGTTGATTTGATTATTATGTGGATTATAATACATTTACATTTAGTGGCACTTCTTTTGAGGAGATCCCATAGGGCTCAATAGTAGTGCACTACGTAGTAAGTAAAAAGGGGGCAATTTTGGAAGCAGACACAGTTCTGTCTAAGCAAAGTTATGGCTACATTATAAAAACATATCTCAAAACCCTATTCCCTATTTAGTGCACACCCATAGGGCTCTGGTCTAAAGTAGTGCTCTGTCTAGGGATCAAGGTGCCATGTGTGTTCGTAGTGCAGCTGCCACCACACTAGAGAGAATATATTGAAAGCAACCATGAAACAACGGAGCACAACCACTGTACGCTAATCTACTCTTGTAAGTCAGATATACAGTATCAGTCTCTCTATTCAACTATACTACAGTTATTGGAACTTGTAAAATACAGAGTGCTAGGAATAATCATTAATATCACATTGATTAACAGTATCATCATAATTAATATTTGAAAGTACTGATTAAATACTGCAGCAGCAGAGATAGTACCTGTTGTGGTAGGGTTTTGGTCCAGTCTGGCAGCGGTCTTGTAGCAGTCAAGCAGTCTGGCAGCGGTCTTGCAGCAGTGAAGCAGTCTGGCAGCGGTCTTGCAGCAGTGAAGCAGTCTTGCAGCGGTCTTGCAGCAGTGAAGCAGTCTGGCAGCGGTCTTGCAGCAGTGAAGCAGTCTGGCAGCGGTCTTGCAGCAGTGAAGCAGTCTGGCAGCAGTGAAGCAGTCTGGCAGCGGTCTTGCAGCAGTGAAGCAGTCTGGCAACGGTCTTGCAGCGGTCTCGTAGCAGCAGTGTAGCAGCAGTGTCTCTTAGTAAAATCTCAAGAGTTAATTCAACTCCTATGGAATGAAATGTAAAACTATTTTGGGGTTTATATGGCCCCACCCCCATTGTTCAAACTTCTCTGGTTTTGGTGTTGATTTTCGTTGTTGTTGTTAAAACAACACTAAATTGAGTAAATATTCAACTCTCAGATACTTCCTTAAATTTAATTCCAAGTTTCAGTGTCATTTTTAATCATGTTACACTTTTCTGTGTTGTTTTGAATTAACAATCAACTGCAGCAAAGTACATTTCTCTTTCAATTTACTACCTTTCTTTAATTATTTGAATATTTCTTAATGTGTCACATTATGGTGGTTTGCAATGTGATATCCAATCTCTGCTGGAAGCCAACTTGCAGGAATATATCCAGCATTTTATCTCCCTCACAACTTGCATTTAATACGCCTGTCAAGAGTAGAAGGGAACAATTCCAGTACATGAAGACTAACCTACACCATGTAAACTGGAACAACTATCTCACTAACGGTTGCTAGAAATACAACCACTTACAGATTGGATTTCGATTAGAAAAATGTATGTTTCTTATTTTTGTGTAACCGAAGATAAAATACAATCAAGGTACATTGAAACAAAAATGTTCTTAATCAACCTGCAACAGAGAATGTTGACAACTCCATAGATTTAACCCCGTCTCTGGTTGCTCATAATGGAGTTAAAAGTACTCTGTCGCAATAAACTACAGTTATCAACACTAACTCCAGGGAGCGTATCTCTCTCTCTCTCTCTCTCTCTCTCTCTCTCTCTCTCTCTCTCTCTCTCTCTCTCTCTCTCTCTCTCTCTCTCTCTCTATCTATCTGACTCTCTCTCTCTCTCTCTCTATCTGACTCTCTCTCTCTCTCTCTCTATCTGACTCTCTCTCTCTCTCTCTATCTGACTCTCTCTCTCTCTCTCTCTCTCTCTCTCTCTCTCTCTCTCTCAGTAGAGTCAATTTAACCCAATGAATGTAACTGTGATTTCAACTATCCTTAATTTATTGTGTGCTCCACCCAGCAGCCCAGATGTGTGTATATGTGTGTGTGCTCCACCCAGCAGCCCAGGTGTGCACAGGGGTCAATGTTTAATCAACTTTTTCTGACACAGCTAGAAAATATCGAACATTAAGTTTAGATCTAAAGTCACCTAATGTCATCTCTAAGCTGTGTTATAATGTATTCATCAACTGTATGTAAGCCTAGATATTTATCTTGAAGACAGGACATGACTAGGAAGAACTCGAGGCCTTAGCCACGGCCCAGGTGTTGTGAGATCTGGAATGTAGTCAGCTACAGTATCATACTTCTGCATGAATGACAAGCTAGAAGTGACACAATAAAACATCTTGCAAAATGTTTGCGTTTTGTTTCTATTTAATAGCATATAATACATTGAATCCATCAAATATGTAAATATGTTGGCTCAGATCCTGCAGGTAAAGAAGCTGAAATGTCTTGAGTCAATAAGTTTTCAATCCCTTTGTTATGGCAACCCTAAATACGTTCAGGAGTAAACATTTGCTTAACAAGTCACATAATAAGTTCCATGGACTCACTCTGTGTGCAATAATAGTGTTTACCATGACTCTGTACCCCACACATACAATTATCTATAAGGTCAGTCGTGTAGTGAATTTCAAACACAGATTAAACCAGGGAGGATTTCCAATGCCTCTCAAAAAGGCACCTATTGGTAGATGGGTAAAACATACAAATAAAAAAGTAGACATTGAATATCCCTTTAAGCATGGTGAAGTTATTAATTTCACTTTGGATAGTGTATTAATACACCCAGTCAATAGAAAGATACAGGTGTCCTTCCCAACTCAGTTGCTGGAGAGGAATGAAACCAATGGTGACTTTAAAACATTTACAGAGTTTAATGGCTGTGATAGGAGAAAACTGAGGATGTATCAAAAACATTGTAGTTGCATCATGTTATGGGTATGCTTGTAATTGTTAACGACGGGGGAGCTTTTCAGGATAAAAAAAGAAACGGAATGGGGCTTTCCACCAGACCCTGGGAGATGAATTCACCTTTCAGCAGGACAATAACTTAAAACACAAGGCCAAATCTACACTGGAGTTGCTTACAATGTTCCTGAGTGGCCAAGTTACAGTTTTGACTTAAATGTACTTGAAAATCTATGGCAAGACCTGAAAATGGTTGTCTAGCAGTAATCAACATGACTAGGAATTAGGCCTGAGAGAGAGTGTGCAAAGCTGTCATCAAGGCAAAGGGAGGCTAACTTTGAAGAATCTAAAATCTAAAATACATTTTGATTTGTTTAACACTTTTTTTGGTTACTACATGATTCCATATGTGTTATTTCAAAGTTTTGATGTCTTCACTTTTATTCTACAATGTAGAAAATTGTAAAAAAAAATAAAGTAAAACCCTTGAATGAGTCGGTGTGTCCAAACATTTGACTGGTACTGAATATATAATGTATATCTTTAGTTAACTTTTGACTGGTACTGAATATATAATGTATATCTTTAGTTAACTTTTGACTGGTACTGAATATATAATGTATATCTTTAGTTAACTTTTGACTGGTACTGAATATATAATCTATATCTTTAGTTAACTTTTGACTGGTACTGAATATATAATGTATATCTTTAGTTAACTTTTGACTGGTACTGAATATATAATGTATATCTTTAGTTAACTTTTGACTGGTACTGAATATATAATGTATATCTTTAGTTAACTTTTGATTTTACATTCATTTATTAGAGTAACAAATTAAACAAACAGGAAACAAGGCATCACAATACACTGTTTACAAGGTAAAGACATTAAACAAACAGGAAACAAGGCATCACAATACACTGTTTAAAAGGTAAAGACATAAAGCAAACAGGAAACAAGGCATCACAATACACTGTTTAAAAGGTAAAGAAATTAAACAAACAGGAAACAAGGCATCACAATACACTGTTTACAAGGTAAAGACATAAAGCAAACAGGAAACAAGGCATCACAATACACTGTTTAAAAGGTAAAGACATAAAGCAAACAGGAAACAAGGCATCACAATACACTGTTTAAAAGGTAAAGACATAAAGCAAACAGGAAACAAGGCATCACAATACACTGTTTAAAAGGTAAAGAAATTAAACAAACAGGAAACAAGGCATCACAATACACTGTTTAAAAGGTAAAGAAATTAAACAAACAGGAAACAAGGCATCACAATACACTGTTTAAAAGGTAAAGACATAAAGCAAACAGAAAACAAAACCAAAATATTTTTTATAAAACATATCTTAATTTTCAAAGGTCACTAATGGTTCTACCATGGTATCTTGAAAAATATGAATACATATTGATTTCATGTTTAATGTAAATGTGCATAAAACTAACAATTTAGAAAGTTTTAGCATTTAATATGAAGACTTGCACCTTATTCAGAACATCCATAAAATGTTCTACAGATCACTGGCAAATGCCTGGTTAATAGTTTTGCCTCTTTGGTAAAACAAAACTCACGTACTCTTGAAAGTCTTCATATCCCTTTATTAATCCTCCACCTTTCTTTCCACCACGGAGCACTTCCATAAAAATGTTTCTTTTTACTCTCTGGTCGAGAATAGTTTTTTGTGCTTTATTCAATTCATCAAATACTCCAAAGTTACCTCCATTAAAACCCCAGTACTTGTCGAATCTCACATAACATTTCTTATCTTTTACTTTTTGAAACCATTCTTTGCATCTACTAAGAATGACTTCAAAGCAGGATTTCCCACCCACAGCTGATGGAGTTAGACAGGGAGAGTTTTTAGTGTACCAGTACACATCACTCTTTTTTGGATCAAAATTTTTCTTATTAAACGGCATAGTATTACTTATTTTTAGTTCAGTATGAATTTGTGAGCCATCAGGATGACGTCCTGCTTCTTTAAGATTAGTTATCTTGATTATTTCTATTTGGTCATTATGCTTTATGGCTAAATAGGAATGCTGATGTTCTTTGTTTATATGTTCAGGGATTTCGTTTTTCATGGATATAAAAGTTTCTTGAATATTTTGATCATTTTTAATTCTATGTTTTTTTTGTAATTGACTAAATAGTGATGTATCTTCATTTTGGTATTTTTTGTAAATTTCAAAATTAAGATTAAGATCTTTGTCGATTTTTAACTTTTCTCTTAAGAACATTTCATCATTTTCAGATTTGGTGATTCCATTGGATTTCTTGGGCTGGGTGTGTTTGCAACGTCTTGCCATACGTTTGCAGCGTCTAAGTGTTTTGCCCTTCTTGGCTTCAATCTCATCGAGCAATTTGATTTTCCTCTCTGCCTCAGCCGCCAGCTCATTTCCCATTGCTTTAAGTTTCTCGCCGAGAGTTTTGGACTTGGCTTTTATGCTTTTTCCTAATTTGAAAGTGGCTTCTTTTAAACTTGTCTTTGTCAAAGATTTCTGTGGTACTTTAAACCCCATCTGGGAGACTTTCTTAAGCCTTTTAATCACCTTCTGTCCTACCTGGTAGCTCTTAACGGAAACCTTCTTTACACCTTTGGCTGTTGTTACGGAGAGATGCTTGATCGATTTTATAGTGTTTTTCAGTGATTTTAAAGAGTTTTTTAGAACATGTTTTGTGGTTTTCTTTATACCCTGTTTGAGCACTGTCTTGAAGCCTGTTTTCAAAGAGTGAACGCCTACTTTAATGGTTGCTTTAAGAGCTTGATTAATGGCCTTGGCACCTGCTTTAGCACCAAGTTTAACCCCTGTTTTGATACCAAATACCACTGAGCTGGCTGTGCCAGCCGTTGCAACAGTAACAATAGCCATGCTTAGATCTAAAGCCACATCAATGGATGCATCCAGAAGACTTTCCAAAGCTACCTTTTCGCACCCTTTCCCTGCATACACTGCTGAGCGTACCAGGTTGTAAAAAAGAGAAATGAAGGGGATGTATCCAATTATCTCAGCTGCCTTCTCCTCCCTTTTGTCGTAACACCTTGAGCACCTGGTTACCAGCTTTGTGTCTTCTTTAACGTCCTGTAAATTCAACCAAGTCCACTTCTCAGCCTTCTGTCCATTTGCAGTCTGCAATATGACCTTCTTTCCCTGAGACACCAACACCAGTGTTCTGTCCCTGAGGTAAGACCGGAGGAGCTGGCCATCCCTCTGCCACATCTGGTAGAGCTCATAGCTGAACCTTGTATCTAGTGACACAGGGCTAGACTGAGTCACCCATTTGGTTTTGTAACTGAGAGCCAGATGGTTTAGGGAAGTGAGAATTTGATTGCTCTCCCTAAACCACAGTTGTCCATCAAGATAGTCCATGCTGAACTCTTGGAGAGCGAGCTGGTCACCTTCCACTTGTGTGAGTAGGTGGCATGGATCCTGTTCGCTCTTCAACAGGTACTGCTCTACACTGCTGCCCTTTGATTCACAGTTGAGGAGATCAAGGTTGTCTAGGCCCAACTCCAAGGGGACCAGAGACCAGCGCTGGCTCTGCTGGTCTGCTTTAGAGGCCAGGGCCACAATGGAGTTTGATAAGTCGAGCATTAGTTCTGTTCCGGTTGACTGGATGTACTGTTTCTCTCCGTCTTTCATCAGCCACTCTTGTCTGCTCCCCTCCGGGCGTTTCTCTGACAGCCCCACAGTGTTATCGTCCATTAATGTGTGGAGGACCAGGCGAGTTTGCTTGTTAACAAGGTGTTGTCCCTCCCAGTACCACAGCTGATTTAGGTGGGGATTCAATGGACTCACCTTGACTGGAGTTCCGTTGTTGAACCCAGTCAGCAGGTCACAGGGCTGCAAGTTGTTCTTAATAAAATAGGAGCAAACAATATCATCAAAGTTAGTCATATCCTTGTTGAATGATACTTTTTTCCATTCCATAGACAGTGTTGGTGCATAGCAGCTCAAAGTCACGGTTGCTTCTCTTAAATCAGTTGTGATGGCCAAGGCACATGTAGGTTGTTTCTGAGAGCGAATTTGGCTTCTCTCCTCCGTCCATCTCTGCCTGTTGGAGAAGGTAGCTAGTGGCCAGAGCACTGTAGGCTCTCCTTGCTGCAGGGCGAGACCTGTTCCTAGGTTCATCAGATGGCCTTCATGCCAGAACCACAGCTGCAAACCTAGGGTTTTTCCATTGAACGCTCTGAACACCACTCTCTTATCCCCCTCCGAGGCAGTCAGCAGCTCACAGGGCCTTCCATGGTTCTTTAGGAAGAACAGAGCAGGGTCCTTTGGCAGAGATGTGCAGAACAGCATGTCTGTGTTTGCTTGTGCCTCTGTCATTTCCACAAAGACCCATTGTTGAGTTAAGCCATTGTTTTTTACATTGACTTTTATTCTTCCATCGTCCCCTGTATCAACATCTAGGTTGACTGTGTCCCGAGACAATGGTTTGATCTCAGAGTCATGGAGGGTCCATAGCTGGGTGGTGTTGTCCCCTGAGTCTGTTCTCTGCAAGATCACTGCAGCGCTAACATCTTGATGCAGTACTAAACCGGTCTTCACGCTGGTGAGTCGTGGCCCATCCCAGTGCCACAGCTGGTTCTCCAGGAGTTCATCCATGATGGGTCGGAGTAGGACTGGGCTTCCCTCAGAGTATCCAGTCAGGTACTCACAGGACTTGTGTTGGTTTCTGATGAAGTACAAGCAGAAAATCTCTTCCAGGCCAGCATTGCTCTGCACTAAGGTCCAGTGCTGCTGGCTTTGTCCTCTGTGTGGGGCACAGGATGCCTTGCGGTCACTGTCCATGGTCAGGACACAGTCTGTACCCTCCATGCTTCTCAGAATGCTCCCTTGGTCTTCCCATCTCTGCTGCTTGGAGAAAGCATACTTATCCCAAAGAATGACAGAGGAGGAACTACTTCCTTCGGGCTGTAATTGAATGGCTAGGTTGGTTCCTACGTTTACAAGATGTCTGCCATCTTTGTACCAGAGCTGTAGGTGAATAATATCGGTGTCAAATCCCTGGGAATGGGGACTATGGCCTTTGGCTCCAGCGGTTAACAGCTTACATGGATAGGCAGAGTTCTTAATGAAATACTGTGTCGTAGGGATCTGGGCCTCACAGTTTAACAGTTGGGGGTCTTTCAGGGCCTCCTCCTTTCTGAGCAATTTCCACATTTGAGTAGCATCCAACTTTGGTGCAGAAACGTTAATAGTTCCATCATCATCTGCATGCATTGTGAGGGATTTGTTCAAAATTGTAATGTGTCCTCCATCATATAACCATGTGTTATTTTCAGTAGCAATGTTCACTTCTACCAAAGTCACAGCTCTGTCTTCTTCTAGGTCCGAACCACCAACTAGCCCCAGGCTCAGTCCGGTCTGTGTGTGAACAAGGTGGCCTCCATTCCAGTACCACAGTTGAAAGTCTATTAATTCGTCCACCACAGGACGGGCCTTCATCGTCTCATTGGCAGAAAAGCCAGTTAGAACTTCACAGGGTAAATGCTGGTTCTGGATGAAATAGATGCAAACTATGTCTTCAGGATCTTCCCACACTTTCTCCACACCAACAACCTCCCACTGGGGCTTCTCTGACTGGGAGCAGGACAATACAGGGCTCTGGTCAGCCAGGTCAGCAGGGGTCAGAACACATGTAAGGTTTTCCGTCGATCTCAGCACACCTTTATTCAAGGACCATCTCTGGGCATTTTCAAAAGTCAACTTTTCAAACATGACCGGGTTTCTAGAGTGTGATAGGTGCAGGGCAAGTCCTGACTCCACATTGACCAGGTGATCGATGTCCCATTGCCAAAGTTGTGCTGCATTAGAGTCATAATGCCTAAACTGAGGGCTCTTTCCATCTGGGGCTCCAGTGAGCAGCATACATGGCATGAGGGTGTTTCTAATGAAGAAAGTACTGCTATTCTGAATGGGACAGTTCAAAAAGTTATCTCCCTTTGATGATCTACTGCTTTCTACAAACTCCCACTCCTGGAATGCATTACTGTTGCTGATTTGCAGGGATATTTCTCCATTTTCATGCTGTAAAGTTACTACACTGTTGTTACTAAGGGCAGACATTATATATTGATCGTCCCACTTCCATACCTGTGTTGATAATGGGTCAAATTCTTCTAATTTTAAATCTCCCTTCTCCGTACCATTGTCTGGAGCTGTGAGGTAGAGTCCACTAGCTGTGTGGATAAGATAGTTTCCCTTCCAATGCCACATTTGTAGGTGGAACAGCTGCTCTGTCACAGGTCTAAGCTGAATGGTACCAGTCTCTGGAAACCCAGTGAGAACCTCACAGGCAGGATGGTTGCTTTTTATGAAGTACTGACACTTGATCTTCTCCATACTGGTGAAACCTGTACCAAACTCAATCCACTCCCAGCGGTGGAATGGAGTATTCATATTATGGTTGCAGTAAACCTGAACGCTATGGTCAGTGCCTTCAACACACAGCAGGCAGTCTGGATCCCACTTTGAGGACACTAGTGTGTCCATGTCCCATTTCTGGGTGTCTGGGAAGTCATCCAGATCGAGTAGCTCTGCCCTGATAGATGTGGTATTTACTGCTGCTCTAAAACCCAGTGCTAGGCCACTTGCCATGTTTATCAGCCGCCCTCCTTGTGTAAACCAGAGCTGGTTAAGAACTCTAGAGCTATTGAAAGGCTGCATGTGAAGCTCTGCATCCTGTGCAGTAAGAAGCTGGCAAGGCAAGGCATCAATTTTAACAAAAAACAGTTGGACACATTCTGTGACAGTAATTTGATTGTCTGCACTAAGAGCATCAAGAAAAGACCACCTACCCACTGAATTGTTCAACAGGTCATTGTGGATGACGTCAAGGTTAAGGTCCGGTCGAAGTGTGGACTGTATGTTCCCTCCATTTGTATGCCAAAGCTGGTGTGTGTAGTGCTTGTCCTTTCTGTCCTTAGGAGCAGCAGGTATGATGTAAAAGGAAGTCTCATTGGTGTCCTCGGGCACTGCCTCCAGAGCTAGTCCTGAGTAAAAGTTGATCAGACGGCCTTGGCTCCAGTACCACAGCTGGGTCTCACGGTAGTCCAGGTCAAGAGCTGTGGCATGAACCACAGTTCCTTCAGATTCAGTCAGCAGCTGGCAGGGGAAGGAGTTAGTTTTAAAGAAAACTGGGCAGACAACATCTTGAAGATGGTCCTCTTCCAATGAGAAAGGCACCAGCTGCCACAAGGGTTTTGTATTGGAAAGGTTGTGACTGTTTTCAAAGACATATTTAAAAGTAACAACACAGTCCTTTGTTGGAATCCATAAATGTCCACCATTCCCAGAGGTACACGCAAGGGGAATGTTGTCATTGCAGGTGAGTTTGCTGGATTTGCACTGAATGACCTCGACAGGGATTGAGATGTTGGTGTGTTTGTTCTGTAGGGTGGTGGCATCAGTCCAGAACCACAGCTGCTTCTCCAGTAGTCTGTCACTATACTCTTCTGGCGAGCAGCCACTTCCGTTACTGGTCAGCAGCTTGCACCCTTCCACCATCTTGAGGAAAAAGAGAGTAGATGTAGAGTTGAACATTGTGGCTGGAATCTGCTGATGCTGTCGTCTGTAAATTAACCTCTCAGTGACCTCTATGGTGGTGTTTTCTCTAGAAGGACTGGGGCTGGAGAGTGGAGTGTTGCACCTCTTTCGTTTCTGAGTTTTATTTCGTTGTAGCATGGCCACTCTGTGTTGAATGTGAAAGATGTTCATGGACTTTAACAGATGGATTGTGGCGTTCTGAGATCTGTTGGTGTCTATATCGGCAGGTCTGGTACAGTCCATTTTGGATTCGGCCCATTTTTGCTCCTCGGTCAGTGTCTCTTTCATGGAGGTTATGTGGTCCCTTATGATGTCCCTCAGCTGCTCTCTCTCAGACTCCTCTGTGGCTTCCAAGTAAGGCGCCAAAAGGCTGGAGAGCTCACCCAGGTTTAGACGTATTTTGTTGAGGATTTCCATTTTAACCTCCAGGGCATCCTGCTCGTTTGGGTCATCTAACACTTCGGCTGCAGTGGGGTGGCAGCCACCCTGCTTGGTGCATGTATCTGTGTCATCTGGCTCCTTGGTGTCAGAGTCATTCAACACCTCCAGAAGGAACATGAGGGCTCCCTCAGCCATCTCACAGCCCAGCTCGACTTCTGCAGCCCCCAGCTGCCGCTCCACCTGCGCTGGGCAGCCTGACACAGAGTACAGCAGGGCTGAGATTATGGGGTAGAGGGGTTTGAATAGGGCTTGGGACTGCCAGAAGTGCTGAAGATGCTCATCAAGGGAAGAGTTGCAGCTGGGCATCCATTCCAGGATCTTATCCACGCTGTCATTGTGCTGCTCCTGTAAGACCAGTGTCACAGTCAAGGTCAAGTTGTGGAGCCCTTGTGTTGAACACTCTGAAGAATTCCTATGGACCAAGTCATCTGGACGTCCAGAGGCATCGAGGATGTTGTCACGCAATGCTTCCTCTGGGTAGGTGGTCACCACTTCTTCGGCTTCTTTCCTCAGCTGGTTGTTTTTTTGTGGGCGCTGTAGCTGGATGAAGATGTGATACTGTTGCAGGAGCAGACCTTGGCTCCAGTACCACAGCTGGGTCTCAGGGTAGTCCAGGTCAAGAGCTGTGGCATGAACCACAGTTCCTTCAGATTCAGTCAGCAGCTGGCAGGGGAAGGAGTTAGTTTTAAATAAAACTGGGCAAACAACATCTTGAAGATGGTCCTCTTCCGATGAGAAAGGCACCAGCTGCCACAACGGTTTTGTATTGGAAAGGTTGTGACTGTTTTCAAAGACATATTTAAAAGTAACAACACAGTCCTTTGTTGGAATCCATAAATGTCCACCATTCCCAGAGGTACACGCAAGGGGAATGTTGTCATTGCAGGTGAGTTTGCTGGATTTGCACTGAATGACCTCGACAGGGATTGAGATGTTGGTGTGTTTGTTCTGTAGGCTGGTGGCATCAGTCCAGAACCACAGCTGCTTCTCCATTAATCGGTCACTATACTCTTCTGGCGAGCAGCCACTTCCGTTACTGGTCAGCAGCTTGCACCCTTCCACCATCTTGAGGAAAAAGAGAGGAGATGTAGAGTTGAACTTTGTGGCAGGAATCTGCTGATGCTGTCGTCTGTAGATTAACCTCTCAGTGACCTCTTTGTTGGTGTTTTCTCTAGAAGGACTGCGGCTGGAGAGTGGAGCGTTGCGCCTCTTTCGTTTCTGAGTTTTATTTGGTTGTATCATTTCTATTTGGCCATGCCTCTGTGTGATAGAGGAATTTGCCGTTTGAGGAGGGTGAAGGATGGCCACTCTGTGTTGAATGTGAGAGATGTTCATGGCCTTCAACAGATGGATTGTGGCGTTCTGAGATCTGTTGGTGTCTATATCGGCAGGTCTGGTACAGTCCATGTTGGATTCGGACCATTTTTGCTCCTCGGTCAGTGTCTCTTTCATGGAGGTTATGTGGTCCCTTATGATGTCCCTCAGCTGCTCTCTCTCAGACTCCTCTGTGGCTTCCAAGTAAGGCGCCAATAGGCTGGAGAGCTCACCCAGGTTTAGAAGGTTTTTGTTGAGGATTTCCATTTTAACCTCCAGGGCATCCTGTTCGTTTGGGTCATCTAACACTTCGGCTGCAGTGGGGTGGCAGCCACCCTGCTTGGTGTACGTATCTGTGTCATCTGGCTCCTTGGTGTCAGAGTCATCCAGCACCTCCAGAAGGAACATGAGGGCTCCCTCAGCCATCTCACAGCCCAGCTCGACTTCTGCAGCCCCCAGCTGCCGCTCCACCTGCGCTGGGCAGCCTGACACAGAGTACAGCAGGGCTGAGAGGATGGGGTAGAAGGGTTTGAATAGGGCTTGGGACTGCCAGAAGTGCTGAAGATGCTCCTCAAGGGAAGAGTTGCAGCTGGGCATCCATTCCAGGATCTTATCCACGCTGTCATTGTACTGCTCCTGTAAGACCAGTGTCACAGTCAAGGTCATGTTGTGGAGCCCCTGTGTTGAACACTCTGAAGAATTCCTATGGACCAAGCCATCTGGATGTCCAGAGGCATCGAGGAGGTTGTCACCCAATGCTTCCTCTGGGTAGGTGGTCACCACTTCTTCGGCTTCTTTCCTCAGCTGGTTGTCATTTTGTGGGAGCTGAAGCAGGATGACGATGTGAAACTGCTGCAGGAGCAGACCCAGGCTCCACAGAGCTGCGTATCGCTGCAGGCCATGACCCACACATACAGTCTGCATCTCTGATCTGACTGACGAAGTGAGCAGGATCAGCATTCTTATGTGCCAACAAACGTCATTTATATGTGAATATTTAACAAAAAAAAAAAAAAAAAAAATCACACTTCCTAATTTTCCGCAAAAGGGAAACTTAACCCTATGAGTGTCAGTAAAGTTCATTCATTCAGGACTACATTGATGAAGAGCTAGGGGGAATTCACTTATTCAACAGTTAAATGCCCCCTCCGGGGAGATGGACGGAGACCAATGACACAACTGAGGACCGGTCGAGTCCCAAGTTTTTAAGTCAAGTCTCAAAAAATCTGTACATTCAACGACTTGTTCAACTACAGATCTCTGACTATTTATTGAGGCTACCAGATAGCCCTTTTCATTATTTAGTCTACAACACATTTTGATTAGCCTATGTAATATAATGTAAAATATGAACCTTGTAGCAGTCATTAAATCAGCAGAGGTCAAGGCTTGTTGACGTGCTCGGTGTAGATTTAATCATAGATAATAAACAAGTAGATTTACCATATATACACGGGCAATAGACTAAACCTATCCTATCTGAAAGGACACAGGTGGAGTGTAAGACTGTATAGCCTCCCCTTGAGAAACCAAATCTAATCTGTCTAACAGGAGCACAAAAGGTAGGTCTACATAATATAAGCGCTTGGCCCCCAGGATCATACAATTACAACCAATAAACTGGTTCTACAATGTAAAAGGCAATTTCACATCCATTGTTACATATTCTGTGTACATTCGTCTTAATCAGATATAATGATTACTAATGATATTTCAACACAATGCATAACTGGAACAATGGTTTTTTCTTATTCAAAGTTCTGACTCCAAAGTGTGGAGCGCAGAACACGTAGCCCATTTCTCCTATTACACACAACCACAATGAAAGAGACATCGGACACAGACACACGGAACTTGGAACTATGGTGCGTCTTCATCACGGTAATAATACATTTTAAACAAATTCCAAATGCTATAATATAGCGATCCATTAGATTTTCCGTTTACACTGAGTATGCCAAACACCTTTTGCCCTTAGAACAGCCTCAAATTTTGGGGGCATATACTCTACAAGCTGTCGAAAGCATTCCACAGGGTTGCTGGCCCAATGCTTCCCACAGTTGTGACAAGTTGGCTGGATGTCCTTTGTGTGGTGGACCACTGTTGATACACAAGGGAAACTGTTGAGCGTGAAAAACCGAGCAGCGTTGCAGTTCTTGACACAAGCCGGGGCGCCTGGCACCTACTACCATATCCCGTTCAAAGGCACTTAAATCTTTTGTCTTGCCCATTCACCCTCTGAATGGCACACATACACAATCCATGTCTCAATTGTCTCAAGGCTTAAACATCTTTCTTTAACCTGTCTCCTTCCCTTCATCTACACTGATTGAAGTGGATTTAATATCAAGTGATATCAATAAGGGATCGTAGCTTTCACCTGGATTCACCTGGTCAGTCTTATGTCATGGAAATAGCAATGTTTTGTCCACTCAGTGCATATTCACCATAAATCATTGACAGTGACTGGAGCTACCCAAGGATATTATGCTACAATCAAAAGGGCCCAATGATATGACATAATGACTTGAGCATCCGGTTTATTTAGAGTCACACGCACACACACACACACACACACACACACACACACACACACACACACACACACACACACACACACACACACACACACACACACACACACACACACACACACACACACACACACACACACACACACACACACACACACACACACACACACACACACACACACACACACACACACCACTGCTGTGTCTCCTGTGCTGTGGCTGGGGGCCAGGCAGCAGACACTGTCATTGTCATGGTCAGGCATGTCCTTGTCTGTCTGTCATGTCCTTGTCTGTCTGTCTGGTTCCTGGCTCGGGTTTATGATGTGTGAATGCAAACAGGCAGCCCTGAACACTTCAGTGTGTGACTGTGATAGTGGCTAACACACACCACACACGCACATGCGCACGCACAGGTGCTCCATGAATGTGGACTCCCAACCCACAGCTTTAAGAGCCTGTTAACATGTATGGGGAAGAGGCTGTTAACATGTATGGGGAAGAGGCTGTTAACATGTATGGGGAAGAGGCTGTTAACATGTATGGGGAAGAGGCTGTTAACATGTATGTAGAAGAGCCTGTTAACATGTATGGGGAAGAGGCTGTTAACATGTATGGGGAAGAGGCTGTTAACATGTATGTAGAAGAGGCTGTTAACATGTATGGGGAAGAGGCTGTTAACATGTATGGGGAAGAGGCTGTTAACATGTATGTAGAAGAGCCTGTTAACATGTATGGGGAAGAGGCTGTTAACATGCATGGGGAAAATTCTGTTAACATGTATGGGGAAGAGGCTGTTAACATGTATGGGGAAGAGGCTGTTAACATGTATGTAGAAGAGCCTGTTAACATGTATGTAGAAGAGCCTGTTAACATGTATGTAGAAGAGCCTGTTAACATGTATGGGGAAGAGGCTGTTAACATGTATGGGGAAAATTCTGTTAACATGTATGGGGAAGAGGCTGTTAACATGTATGGGGAAAATTCTGTTAACATGTATGGGGAAGAGGCTGTTAACATGTATGGGGAAGAGGCTGTTAACATGTATGTAGAAGAGCCTGTTAACATGTATGGGGAAGAGGCTGTTAACATGTATGGGGAAAATTCTGTTAACATGTATGGGGAAGAGGCTGTTAACATGTATGGGGAAGAGGCTGTTAACATGTATGGGGAAGAGGCTGTTAAAATGTATGGGGAAGAGGCTGTTAACATGTATGGGGAAGAGGCTGTTAACATGTATGGGGAAGAGGCTGTTAACATGTATGGGGAAGAGGCTGTTAACATGTATGGGGAAGAGGCTGTTAACATGTATGGGGAAGAGGCTGTTAACATGTATGGGGAAGAGGCTGTTAACATGTATGGGGAAGAGGCTGTTAACATGTATGGGGAAGAGGCTGTTAACATGTATGGGGAAGAGGCTGTTAACATGTATGGGGAAGAGGCTGTTAACATGTATGTAGAAGAGCCTGTTAACATGTATGGGGAAGAGGCTGTTAACATGTATGTAGAAGAGGCTGTTAACATGTATGGGGAAGAGGCTGTTAACATGTATGGGGAAGAGGCTGTTAACATGTATGGAGAAGAGGCTGTTAACATGTATGTAGAAGAGCCTGTTAACATGTATGTAGAAGAGCCTGTTAACATGTAAACCGCCACTGTGTGGAGCTGGATAATCTATAGGGTGTTCACCCATAAAAGGATTTATTAATTCAAGGTTTATACAAATATATCCATCCAATAGAAAATTCTGTCAGAAAAAACAATAGTCCAAACCCCATATCTCTACCAAATATGGTTCAAAGGTTAGCATGTTTAGAGTGAATGGAATGTTATCACAGGTCAAAAAGTGGCCACTGCTGAATAAAACTCTGTGCCGCCGCTCCGCGGGAGGACGCCACGAACTTCACATGTCAACTGACAAGCTAACTTGTGGCTGCAGGTTCATGAGTGAAAACATGGGCTTTTTTGCAGAATATTAAACTAAATAGTAAAATATTGTAGAGAACATGTCATTTATAATCTTATAGCACAAAGACCACTACGTTTTCTCATTAATTTTGTAGCAGTCTCTTGAATCGCCCCACTTTTCTCTTCATTGTACAACAGTGAGTGAACGCCCTCTAATCCAGCCAGTACAAGATATCCCAGGATTCCAAATGGTCTGGATAGGTTTATTTAGGCCTACCTATTTTAACCTTTATTTTACCAGGCAGGTCAAATTCTTATTTACAATGAGCACCTGGCCTGGCTGTTTGTTTGTCTGAGCCTCCCTCCCTCCCTCCCTCCCTCCCTCCCTCCCTCCCTCCCTCCCTCCCTCCCTCCCTCCCTCTCTCCCTCCCTCCCTCCCTCCCTCCCTCCCTCCCTCCCTCCCTCCCTCCCTCCCTCCCTCCCTCCCTCCCTCCCTCTCTCCCTACCCCTCCCTCCTGTCTCTACTGTACCTAGCTGCTCTAAAGATTCACTGAGTTTCTCCAGCCCCCTTACATAAAAAAGTGAGTAACACTGCTTTAGAGCAACTGGCTCCAACCAAAACCCAAGCACATAGAAACCTCTAACCAAACTACATACACTAGTTATTGGCAGAACAAAACTCTATTTAATCACAAACTTCAATGTTGCCAAAATCTAAATAAAGGTATCAAATCGGCACAACACCTTGTAAACAATGTTTTAACAAAGAAAGACATTAACAATGTACAGACTCAGTGACCAATAGCCTGGCAATAGAGACAGGAAGTCATAAAAAAAACATGGAAGGTCAGAGAAGAAAGAACTGTGGGTCGGGTAAACAGAGAATTAACAGCACTTCCTACTCCACGGCCCAATCAGAGGTATTTATCTTCTGAAATTTAAAGAAGGAATTGCAGGATTTCCTGAACTGACTGTTTAGAAGAAAACATAGAGATAATAGCTCTTGCTGCGGATGATGTCATAATATAAGATTGACTATGTGGGTCGGGTTATGGTGGCCCAAATACATTTCTGTTATAATATTTATCTAGTGTATCTATGCATTTAACTAAAGTTATATAATATTTATCTAGTGTATCTATGCATTTAACTAAAGTTACATAATATTTATCTAGTGTATCTATGCATTTAACTAAAGTTACATAATATTTATCTAGTGCATCTACAGTTGAAGTCGGAATTGTTTACAGACAGATTATATCACTTATAATTCACTATATCACAATTCCAGTGGGTCAGAAGTTTATATACACTAAGTTGACTGTGCCTTTAAACAGCTTGGAAAATTCCAGAAAAATATGTCATGGCTTTAGAAGCTTCTGATAGGCTAATTGACATCATTTGAGTCAATTGAAGGTGTACCTGTGGTTGCTCAATATCATCGGAAAATCAAAATAAATCAGCCAAGACCTCAGAATAAAAATTGTAGACTTCCACAAGTCTGGTTCATCCTTGGTAGCAATTTCCAAATGCCTGAATGTACCACGCTCATCTGTACAAACAATAGTACGCAAGTATAAACACCATGGGACCACGCAGCCGTCAAACCGCTCAGGAAGGAGACGCATGCTGTCTCCTAGAGATGAACATACTTTGGTGTGAAAAGTGCAAATCAATCCCAGAACAACAGCAAAGGACCTTGTGAAGATGCTGGAGGAAACAGGTACATCTACATCTGTATTATCTGTATCCACAGTAAAACGAGTCCTATATCGACATAACCTGAAAGGCCGCACAGCAAGGAAGAAGCCACTGCTCCAAAACCGTCATAAAAAAGCCAGACTACGGTTTGCAACTGCACATGGGGACAAATATCATACTTTTTGGAGAAATGTCCTCTAGTCTGATGAAACTAAAATAGAACTGTTCTGCCATAATGACCATCGTTATGTTTGGAGGAAAAAGGGGGAGGCTTGCTAGCCGAAGGGGCTGGTGCACTTCACAAAATAGATCTAAGTATCATGAGGAAGGAAAATTATGTGGATATATTGAATCAACATCTCAAGACATCAGTCAGGAAGTTAATGCTTGGTCGCAAATAGGCTTAAGGACAACAAAGTCAAGGTATTGGAGTGGCCATCACAAAGCCTTGACCTCAGTCCTATAGAAAATGTGTGGGCAGAACTGAAAAAGCGTGTGCGAGCAAGGAGGCTGTCACGATCGATAGGAAACAGGACCCGAGGCACAGAGCTGTAGTGCGAAGACATTCCTTTTATTAAACCGAAAGCACAAAAATGATAAAAGGAGAGACAGCGACCATGAACCGGCGTGAAACAAAACCAAATGAACACACACAAAAAAACACAAACACAGGTGTGAAAGCTGAACATATATAGGCTCCCAGTTAGAGACAATGCGGCGCAGCTGCCTCTAATTGGGGACCAATTCCAAAACTGAAACAGAGTTTTCCAGAGAGGTCTCTGGACACAAAACCTGAAAACCCTAAATGTCTCTGGACATAAACCTTACAGTACCCCCCTCTCCCCCAAGGCACGGACTCCCAGCCGCAAGACTAGTAACATCAGCAGGGGGAGGTTCAGGGAGGGGAACAGGCGTTGGTGGGGGGTCTGTACCTGGTACCGTACGTGGCACCAGGTCAGGCGGGGGCTCCGGCTCAGGAGCAGGACTGTAGCCCCTTCCCGGACTGGTCACCGGTGGAGCGGACTTCTCCGTCACTGGTGCGTGTGGCCGGCGCTGGAGGCACCGGGCAGAGTGCTTGCACTGGAGGTCGGGCGCAGGGAGCCCAGCACAGGACATACCGGACTGGGGAGGCGCACCGGAAGTCTGGTGCGAGTGGCCGGCGCTGGAGGCACCGGGCTGAGTGCTTGCACTGGAGGTCGGGTGCGAGATGCCGGCACAGGTGGTACTGGACTGGGAACCTAGTGTATCTATGCATTTAACTAAAGTCTGTTATAATGTTTATCTAGTTTATCTATGTATTTAAATAAAGTCTGTTATAATGTTTATCTAGTGTATCTATGTATTTAAATAAAGTCTGTTATAATGGTTATCTAGTGTATCTATGTATTTAACTAAAGTCTGTTATAATGTTTATCTAGTTTATCTATGTATTTAACTAAAGTCTGTTATAATGGTTATCTAGTATATCTATGTATTTAAATAAAGTCTGTTATAATGGTTATCTAGTTTATCTATGTATTTAACTAAAGTATGTTATAATGGTTATCTAGTGTATCTATGCATTTAACTAAAGTCTGTTATAATGTTTATCTAGTTTATCTATGTATTTAAATAAAGTCTGTTATAATGGTTATCTAGTGTATCTATGCATTTAACTAAAGTCTGTTATAATGTTTATCTAGTTTATCTATGTATTTAAATAAAGTCTGTTATAATGTTTATCTAGTGTATCTATGTATTTAAATAAAGTCTGTTATAATGGTTATCTAGTGTATCTATGTATTTAACTAAAGTCTGTTATAATGGTTATCTAGTGTATCTATGTATTTAACTAAAGTCTGTTATAATGGTTATCTAGTGTATCTATGTATTTAAATAAAGTCTGTTATAATGTTTATCTAGTGTATCTATGTATTTAAATAAAGTCTGTTATAATGGTTATCTAGTGTATCTATGTATTTAACTAAAGTCTGTTATAATGGTTATCTAGTGTATCTATGTATTTAAATAAAGTCTGTTATAATGTTTATCTAGTGTATCTATGTATTTAAATAAAGTTGGTTATAATGGTTATCTAGTGTATCTATGTATTTAACTAAAGTCTGTTATAATGGTTATCTAGTGTATCTATGTATTTAACTAAAGTCATAAAGTCATAATGCTCCCTCTTCTAGAACACATGACTGACTCATGGTTCTGGACTTACAGCCTAATGGTGTTGTTCCATATCCTTTTATTTAGACTAAACTAAGATACAAGAGTTTCGGTTCCTTTTAGAAACAGTTTTGAGAAATTGCTTGACATTTCTCAACAAGACCTCACCACTGGCCAACCTCAGTTTATCAGTCCATAGTGCTTTGACCCTACATTAAGGTCACCAACCAGTACTTCTTCAAGGCTGTTGTTCTTTCTGTTTGCGGGGTTGTCCTATTTCTTATAAAAATTGAGACCCAACTTTATTTTGATGGGCTCTTAACTATGCACCTTTCTCTCTCTCTCTACCGCACCTGCTGTTTCTATCTGTGAATGCTTGGCTATGAAAAGCCAACTGACATTTACTCCTGAGGTGCTGACCTGTTGCACCCTCTACAACCACTGTGATTATTATTTGACCCTGCTGGTCATCTATGAATGTTTCAACATCTTGGCCATGTACTGTTACAATCTCCTCTCGGCACAGCCAGAAGAGGACTGCCCATCCCCCAGAGCCTGGTTCCTCTCTAGATTTCTGCCTTTCTAGGGAGTTTGTGACATCGGCTGATGTAAAAAGAGCTTTATAAATCAATTTGATTGATTGATTGATTGGGTGATTGTGTGTTAAACCGCTCCAGAATTGCAACAACTATAATAGAATACGTTACTTGAAGAATCTACAGTCTCTTCCTTTCTGGTCAGAATTTTCACCACAGGGTGAAGAGAGCTTGTCTATTCCTCCAAGCTCGGTTGTAAAGGCAACCCATGGCTCCTTGTGTGAGGCCGAGAGAGACATTGAGACAGTGTGTCTTAACTCTGTTATAGGCCTATTACTAACACTACAATGCTGTATTTATGCTGTACCAATCACCTAGCTTGGTTCCCAAATAGCACCTATTAGGTTATGTTAAAACAAATAATTCACTCTTCTTTTCTCTAGTTCTCCGGACCAAATGTCACTCCATTGCCTAAACTACTGTGGGCCCTGGTCAAAATTAGCACACTATATTGGGAATAGGGTGGCATTTTAGGACCAGACTGGCCCGGCTCTGACCCATTTGATGTGTGGGAGAAGTTGAAGCTCAGAATGAAGTATCTCTATGATCTGAAGGTCCAACAGGGGTTCATTAGTTTAAACTTATACAGTACTGACTCTTTCTTAATACAAGCAAGTCGGAAGTTTACATACACCTTAGCCAAATACATTTAAACTCAGTTTTTCACAATTCCTGACATTTAATCCTAGTAAAAATTCCCTGTCTTAGGTCAGTTATGATCACCACTTTATTTTAAGAATGTGAAATGTCATAATAATAGTAGAGAGAATGATTTATTTCAGCTTTTATTTCTTTCATTACATTCCCAGTGGGTCAGAAGTTGAATGAGTTACTTGTGTCATGCATAAAGTAGATGTCCTAACCGACTTGCCAAAACTATAGTTTGTTAACATGAAATCTGTGGAGTGGTTGAAATACTTCAACCTAAGTGTATGTAAACTTCAACTGTATATGTCGATTCTGTGCTCTGTTTTTAACAGTGCAAGACTGAGGTCACTGTCATGTTCTGCTTTTTTCTGAACAAACTTTCCTGGGTTTACCGTCATGAGACAGAAAGTCAGAAAGTCATCACTGTATTTGCTTTCGTGACGGGCGGAGTGATCTTCAAGAAAACTGCTGGAAAAAAGATCCGGTGAACCGAGCAGCACACGGGCATCTCCCTCCGCCTCTCCCTCCCGACTCGTGCGGATCTCTGCTAAGCAGAGAGCGCACTGAACCGAGAGCGCAGTTGCACTTGGTCAAAATCAATTCCAGTAATTCATGAAATAATTATACATTTACGTCGCGACCCACCATTTACAGGTCCGTGAAGACCCATACTTTAAGAAATGCTGGTATAGAGTACAGTTTACACATATGAGATGAATAATGCATGTCTATAGGCAGCAGCCTCTGATGTGCTAGTGATGGCTGTTTAACAGTCAGTGGCGTAGTATATAATACAGTGTATACATGTGTAAGCACAATTAAAGTGACCATAGAATAGTGCAGAGTGCAGTTTATACATATGAGATGAGCAATGCAAGATATGGAAACATTATTAAAGTGGCTAGAGTTCTATTTCTTAAAGTGGCCAGAGATTTCAAATCTATGTCTATAGGCAGCCACCTCTGATGTGCTAGAGATGTGTGTGTGTGTGTGTCCGTATGTGTCTGTGTGTGTGTGTGTGCTGTGTGTGTGTGTGTGTGTGTGTTGTGTGTGTGTGTGTGTGTGCATCTGATAAGTTGTTTAGATAACTCCATTCCTCCAAACCAGCGTGTGTGAGCTTTATTGATTTTGCAAAGAGAGCCAGTGGACCACTGTCAAACAAACTGTTTTGTGAGAAGAGTACGCTAGCCATTACGGTATTGTGCGTGATTAACATTTGCAAACATATTTAAAACACAACTGCTCTGTCTTCCTAGCAGAAAAGGTTTTCTGTCAAAGTGGTTGGCTGTAAATGAAAATAACAACGGAAACGACAACTGACTTTTTGACCTGTATTTCCTCTTCCTCCACCTGTAACAGAGATGAGAGAGAGAGAGAGAGAGAGAGAGAGAGAGAGAGAGAGAGAGAGAGAGAGAGAGAGAGGGAGAGAGAGAGAGAGAGAGAGAGAGAGAGAGAGAGAGAGAGAGAGAGAGAGAGAGAGAGAGAGAGAGCGGAGAGAGAGATAGAACCCTGAAACACACCATCTGTACTTACCTTGATCTGGGCAGTTTGACATGGCCAAAACGTCTCTTCCAGATGAAGCAGAGCATATTTTGCAGTTAGAAAGGCACTATAAATTTAACCCAACATTTAGAATTTGGCTTCAATTATTTGACTCTGTTATAACGCCAATCCTTCTATAAGGCAATTTTCAATATACATCATATAGACCTGTAATGTTGACCTGTAATAACAATATTCTAGGTGTGCACAGACATTCCCCAAACCTAGCCTGTAGGGCAGAACTTGGGAGATTTCCCCCTAGCGCTCCAAATTGAGAAAGAGCGAGAGAGAGATTTTATTTTATTAGTGCCGTGTTTTTTATTAAATATATTATATAATATGTTTATATATTCAATCGGTTTTGGGATGTAAAAACGTTTTCATTATATTCTTAAACGCTAAAGCTAGCTATAAAGTTTGTAGATAATGAAATGGACCTATATATTTTTCAAAATAAAAGCTAGACAGTTAGGGAGAATCTAAAATTAGTAGCCTAAATTCAGGATTATTTTGGTCGTCGCATGGGGACCCCCATTGATTTTGTCATAATGTTTGAGTCACTCAGATGACAACATGTGTAGAATTGCAGGAAATGTGCTTTGAAACTAGAAAGTTTCCTCTCAGACCCATGGCAAGATATGTAGAATTGCAGGATATTTGCTTTAAAACTGATTTATTTTCTCTCAGCCACATGGTAAAATGTGTAGAATTGCAGGAAATGTGCTTTAAAACAGCAAAATTGTGTCACTGCGGCCAACAGGAGGGCCTGTAAAGTTTTCAGTCGGCGACCGCACCATTGGCCACGCCCATGGCCACGCCCACAGCCTAAGCCTTATTTTAATCCATAAAAAAACCCTGCTGGTCTTTCCATAAACTCCTCTATAGTCCTGCGGCATTACCCGTTGTTTTTTGTGTTGGCAGTTTCTCCGCCTGAAAGGAGTATGCTGTTGCCATGGGTGACTTGCGTTGCCGTGGGTGTCTTATCTCACCCCCTCCAGTGAGAGAAGAGCTCAGAGCATCAATCAAACCTAATGCAGACATTCACAGTTACTTTTTATTTGGAAACGTATGAATTAAAAGTGACGGACTAACCGTAATTACTACAGACCTTAACGAGAGTCAACAGCACTTTTTAATTTGCTTGTCTATTATGATAGAGCTTTTTTTTTTTTATGTCTAATTATTTGAGTCAATTATTGTGCCTGTAATTGAGTTGAGAGTTTGATGGAATGGAAGGTGTAAGAGTGTAGCACTTTATCTTACAATATTTGTTCCACTGGTATTGACCTAGAATTTACCAGAACATTTTGTGGTATAAATAGGTTATTCATTTGTCATTTCTGTTTTACTGTGTCACTTCTGATTTCAGGTTGTCCAAACTACATATCCTTCATGCTTAGTGTATGGGTAATGTGGGATCATAGTTTGACATTTTATTATAAGGCGAATGGCAACATAATTTGTATTAATACTGTTTGTAAATACCTGGTAATACCTTCACTGTAAAATAAAGAACTACCCAAAAAAGTTGAAAAGCTGAAAAGGTGAAAAGGTCAACCATTTTGCACTTTGCTTTGCCTGGATGAGGCAAGCAACCTGAAGTGAACAGTATTTGTATGATTGAAATCTGAACAGGTGTCTCTCGCTCTTGTCTTCCCCTAAACCTATGCCTCTGATAACAGCCACTGATGGAGAGAAGAGGGAACAACCCAGACAGAACCTGTCCAACTCAAGTGTTGCTGCTCCCCGCGCCTATTGAAAGGACCAGCATTATCTCCCAAAGCACAGGCAGACCACGCTGGCCGATCCCTGCTCATTTATAGTGCCTGGTCGGGTACATTTAAAACCCCCTCAAAGCCTGCTATGTAGCTAGACAATCTAAGGCTGAGTCCCAAGTGGCACCCTAGATGTGTTTGTAGTGGCCCCTTGCTAGATTGCCTTGGGGAGCACTATGGCATGGAGGGGAGGGCTTATCAGTATTGTTTCTGTCCATCACATGCTTGCTAGTCCCAAATTACATCATTTTTCCTATATAGGGAATAGGGTTCCATTCAGGATACACATTTTCTCTGGGCCATATAGCTTAGACATTATAGACATTGATCCATATGCTGATATATATAGCTTAGCTGTGCAGACAGAGGAGCCATTATAGACATTGATCCATATGCTGATATATATATAGCTTAGCTGTGGAGACAGAGGAGCCATTATAGACATTGATCCATATGCTGATCCTTTGGTGGCTGGACCATGTGGCCCCCTTCTGTGTGTGTGTGTATACAGGGGATGGATGTGGAAATGGTTGGGTCATACAAGTTCCTGGGAGTCCATATGGACAACAGGCTGGAATGGGCCGGTAACACCGGGGCCCTGTACAAAAAGGGCCAGAGCCGACTCTACTTTCTGAGGAGGCTCAGGTCCTTCAACGTGTGCAGTAAACTACTGCATACCTTCTACCAGTCTGTGGTGGCCAGTGCCATCTTTTTTGCAGTGGTGTGCTGGGGAGCAAACATCAAAGCCGGTGATGCTTCTCGGGTAAATAAGCTGATCAGGAAGGCTAGCTCTGTCCTGGGGATGAGCCTTGGGCACTCTAGAGGAGGTGGCGGAGAGACGGATCCTGGCCAAACTGCTGGCCATCATGGACAACGTCACCCACCCTCTGCACGCTATGGTTATGACGCAGAGGAGCACTTTCAGTCACAGACTGATCCCACCACGGTGTGCCAGAGAGCGCTACAGGAGGTCCTTCCTGCCGGCGGCTATTAGACTATATAATGCCTCACCGGGGTGCCGTGCCGTCGGCAACATAGATCTGGAACTGTTGGGGTGCTAGGACCTAGTTTAACAATTATGCATCCATCCGTGAGTAACTCTGGTCCATCAGCACACATCCACTCAGGACCTATTTATTCATACAGGTCTGTATATACATACTCATGTACAGTTGTTATATCATATCACATGCAATATTGTAAGTAATTATTGGACGTAACTTACGTAGGCATTCACTCAGGAATGCATATTATTAGTATCCTGCCAGTTGCACCTTTTCTCATTGCTTTTAGTATATCTAATGTGCAATACGTGCAGTTGTCTGTAATTATACCCTGCGCACTAAGGACTGTATTTTAAGGGAATTACTATTATTACCCCAAATTATATCATACACACATTTAGCTATTAAAGTATCTCTTCCTGTCATTTACCTGTACAGTTTATGTAACCATGCAAGTATTCACTTATCTGTAAATATAACTGTATATTTACCTGTACAGCTAATTTAACCATGCAAAATATTCACTTACCTGTTCATTTAGCCAGTCTGTATATTAAGTAAACTATTATTCCCTCGCTCATATCATACGCATTTTTAGCTACTGAAGTATTTCTCTGCCATCAACCTGTATAGTATAGTTAACCATCCAACATCCACCAATGTATAGTGTACATATTCAGCCAACCACTCATACTATGCAATGTCTTTTTATAGCTTTTTTTTGCACTCCAGATATCTTGTATTTCTATACTTTTTCATACTGCCGCTATATGTATCATGTACCGTGTATCTGTCTTTTGTGTACTTTCGTTGTGGCATTTTGCACCTGCCCTGTGTTTTGTTGTAGCTGCTTGACAGTGAATTTTCCCCCCCGGGGGATCAATAAAGTACCTATCTATCTATCTATCTATCTATCTATCTATCTATCTATCTATCTATCTATCTATCTATCTATCTATCTATCTATCTATCTATCTATCTATCTATCTATCTATCTATCTATCTATCTATCTATCTATCTATCTATCTATCTATCTATCTATCTATCTATCTATCTATCTATCTATCTATCTATCTATCTATCTATATTGAGTGAGTGAGTGAGTGAGTGAGTGAGTGAGTGAGTGAGTGAGTGAGTGAGTGAGTGAGTGAGTGAGTGAGTGAGTGAGTGAGTGAGTGAGTGAGTGAGTGAGTGAGTGAGGGAATGAGTGAGGGAGTGAGTGAGAGAGAGAGAGAGTGTGTGTGTTTGTGTGAGAGAGAGAGTCAGTGTGTTTGTATGAAATCCCTATCGATCCATCGTCTGCTAATTTGTTTCCTGCTCAGATTAACCTCCTCTCGTCCAACTGGACGCTGGCTGTTACGCAGCATCTGCGTCCCAAATGGCACCCTATTCCCTATATAGTGCACACTATTTAACAAGGGCCCATAGGGGGCCATTTGGTACACAAACAGAATCTGAAGACGGTTGTGTTGAGAACGTGTTTAAAGGCTACATCACAGTTCTTGAACCGTATATGAGAAAAGGTGCTTGGTAGTGTTGGTTTATTTGTTTGTCCATGGCTTTTGACATCATATACATGCATTATCTCCAGGGAGATTGTTCAAGGTTGACGTCCTGAGGACCACTGCCAGCCAGTGAGCTTCT
Organism: Thymallus thymallus; assembly: GCA_023634145.1. NCBI lineage: Eukaryota > Metazoa > Chordata > Actinopteri > Salmoniformes > Salmonidae > Thymallus > Thymallus thymallus. The sequence goes on from CM042424.1 coordinate 15,334,510, forward strand.
AAAGGGCAGTTTGCTTAAACAAGACAAATGTATGAACATTCTAGATACCTGGTTGGTGGTGTGTGAATGTTTACCTAAGTTGAATATCTGTTTGAGACGAGGGGCAAAGCAAATATTTACATCCTTGTCTGAACGCCTCGCCCATAGAGTGTAGGGATGGGATGTTCTCCTTTCAGTTCTCCTTTGATCTGCTAACGTGGCAGTTTTTCAGAGGAAATGGTCTTGCTTTTTCTATTCATAATCTTTTGGGAATGTGTTATGAGGAAGCGTTCATCAGTCTATACTGGTTAAAATAATATTCTGCCTCAGGCCGGATTCATACAAACATTCATCTCTCAAATATCCTCTTTTACACTTTTGGAGCCACAGTCTATATAAATATAACAATTCAATTATTATAAAATACAGATAGTCTAAATCATGAGAAAATGTCACAGGAAAGGACAGCTTCCGCCTGTTGTATTGCTGTATAGATATGATAACATGCAAAGCATGTATGAAGGTTGATGCTATGCACGTCTTACAGTGTGGCATTTAAACAGGCTTCAACCCTCCCACACTTCCACCTCCCAGTGAGTCTTTCAACGCTGCAGTGACCTTTGACACCTCCTTGGGCAGTGTGGGTCGTCCTTGACCCCACTTGAGCCAATGGACTTTCATCATTATGGACTTCCTTCCTTTGAGCCAATCGGCTCCCTTTATATCCACAGAAGAGACATTGTATGGTTAGGATTCATTGGGATGTGGTTGGTTAGATGGATGCATCAGCCCGGTGACCCCTCCCATCCCAACAGGAATGGATGACCCAATAGACCCAACGACTCCTCTTTTTGAATCTGACGTGCCCCACCACAAAAACAACCCAGGAACAATTATTTTACTTCCACAAGAGGAAGTCATTTACCACCTATAATGAATGTCATGTTGTTTGTGGTTGCCTCCATGTGAGGAGGTTAGGCGTCGCTTGGATTACTGCGTGTTTGCTCTTCATAATTGCATTTCACACACTCCTATTGCCGGGACCCAATGCATCAATGTCTTTACCTCTCTAAAATACAACAGGGACCTCTGAACCCAAACCCTCTAGAGTATAGAGATGAAAAGCATTGTGGGTTTTGGCACAGAGGGTACTTTGGTAGTATAATTGAGCAGCGAATTCGATGGAGAGATTGCTTCAACAATATATTGTCCCGATAGGCTACTATTGTCTACTACGGTTGTTTGTCATGTGGGCTCCAGACCTTAGACAGACAGGCTACTATTGTCTACTATGGTTGTTTGTCATGTGGGCTCCAGACCTTAGACAGACAGGCTACTATTGTCTACTATGGTTGTTTGTCATGTGGGCTCCAGACCTTAGACAGACAGGCTACTATTGTCTACTACGGTTGTTTGTCATGTGGGCTCCAGACCTTAGACAGACAGGCTACTATTATCTACTACGGTTGTTTGTCATGTGGGCTCCAGACCTTAGACAGACAGGCTACTATTGTCTACTACGGTTGTTTGTCATGTGGGCTCCAGACCTTAGACAGATAGGCTACTATTGTCTACTACGGTTGTTTGTCATGTGGGCTCCAGACCTTAGACAGATAGGCTACTATTGTCTACTACGGTTGTTTGTCATGTGGGCTCCAGACCTTAGACAGACAGGCTACTATTGTCTACTACGGTTGTTTGTCATGTGGGCTCCAGACCTTAGACAGACAGGCTACTATTATCTACTACGGTTGTTTGTCATGTGGGCTCCAGACCTTAGACAGACAGGCTACTATTATCTGCTACGGTTGTTTGTCATGTGGGCTCTAGACCTTAGACATGACACTTTCTATTTTATTTTTTTTCCATATGAATGTCTCCAGTGGCGTCTACAGCCATAGTACAAGTCCACTTTGCTGTCTGAGTTATGGGCTGCGTCCCAAATGGTACCCTATTCATTGTAGTGCACTACTTTTTGACCAAAACCCTATGGGCTCTGGTCAAACGGAGTGCACTTTAAAGGGAATGCAGTTTGGGACGCAGCCATGCTCTGAGGAGATAACTGGCGGGAAGTTCATAGTAAACTCCATAGCGAACGAAGGGGACATAGAGAGAGTGATGGGAAATGTGCCCCGGTCGAGGGCAAAGCCAAGTGGATTTGCTGCTCCCTCTCTACTCCGGCCCTAATCCCGTTTCTTGGAAGGGATTTCCGCCAGTCACAGGGATGTTTGGAGATGATGTCGATGTGTCTGACGCACTTCGCTCTCTTTTTTGGGGGGGTTTGTAAAATGTTTTCTGAGAACGAGAGATATCTAGCTTGAGGTCTGGTACAGTTGGACAGCTGCTGTTGGGGGCCACTTCTGATGACACACCTACAGAGCACTGAGCACTTAGTCATCTCTCCAGGGGATTTCTGGGTTTTATCTGATTCCCCAGACTGGTTCTGGTACTGTACCACTAACATGGAGTCGTTCATGGTGAGTCAGTCTTCTTAACTTCTTCAGTGCACTTCCGTGTTCTCTCTCTCTCTCTCTCTCTCTCTCTCTCTCTCTCTCTCTCTCTCTCTCTCTCTCTCTCTCTCTCTCTCTCTCTCTCTCTCTCTCTCTCTCTCTCTCTCTCTCTCTCTCTCTCTCTCTCTCTCTCTCTCTCTCTCTCTCTCTCTCTCCCTCTCTAACTCTCTTCCTCTCTGTCTCTGGGTTCATGTTGGATCTCAGAGGTCAACTGTTCTGTATTGATTTGTTAGCTGGAACAGAGCTGGAATGGCCCCTATAGTCTTTATACACATGGTCGTTGACTCATTAACTCAGTGCTCTCCTCACCAGCGTACCTCTCCTTGGAAGGCTAAATAATTGACAATGAGAAGGTGGAAGATTTTGCATGCATTGTTAACTCTGGAAGCATACCTTAGATCTTGCTGTTCTCCTTGTCACTTAGGCAAAGAGGAAAAGCTGGTTCCTACGCAGAGCAGCTCAGGCCTGGAGTTTGATCAGCAAGAGACGTGTGTGTGTGTGTGTGTGTGTGAAAGGGTGTGTGTGTGTGTGTGTGTGTGTGTGTGTGTGTGTGTGTGTGTGTGTGTGTGTGTGTGTGTGTGTGTGTGTGTGTGTGTGTGTGAAAGGGTGTGTGTGTGTGTGTTGGGTAAGAGGAGAGGAGAGAACAATTAATTATGTATTTTGTCCCTCTAAGGCATGTACTGTATTTACATTAGTTATGCGAAGACAGTTGGCTTTTATGTAAGCTTTTACAGTATGGAGACCGGTTGACATGATATCAAATCAAATTGTATTCGTCACAACACGCGCCGAATACAACGGGTGTAGACCTCACCGTGTGTCACGACTCCATCCGAAGTTGCCTCATCCTCTTGTTCGGGCTTCGGCGATCGTCGTCACCGGCTTTCTAGCCACTGCCGCTCCCTCCTTCATTATCCATTAGTCTTGTCTTGTCATTACGCACACCTGGTTCTCATTCCTCCCAATTACTCCATGTTTATATGTTCCCTCTGTTCCCTCAGGTCCTTGTGGGTTATTGTGTATTGTGGAAGTGTTGATGCATGGTGTGCTTCTCATCCGAGTTATTTATTTTACTAGTGGTTTGTGCTCTAGGTGGTGGCCTAGGTTTAGTAGCACCTTAAGCAGTGTTCTGGCACTGTGGTGCCGTTCCTATATATATTGTGGAAATTCCCTGTACGTATTAAATATATACGTTTATTCCACACCATCTCCTGTGTCTGGCTCTCATCCTATATTACACCGTCACACCGTGAAATGCTTACCAACAATGCAGTTCAAGAAATAGAGTTAAGAAAATATTTACTAAAATAATAAATCAGAAAGTAACACAAGAAAATAGCCGGCACCGGTACTGAGTCAATGTGTGGGGTTAAAGGTTAGTCGAGGTCATTTGTAAAGTGACTATGCATAGATAATAAACAGCGGGCGGATTAGTTGTTCAGCAGTCTTATGGGGGTAGAAGCTGTAATCATATAGAGGATATAGGAAGTCATTATCCTTTTCCCAGCATTCTCATTGAAGTCTAGCGGTGTCCCACTTTACTGTGTTTTATTTTTGTCCATTTGTACTTGTCATATTCTGTTTGAATTATTTAGCCTCCTAGCGCAGTAGCCAAATCATTTTCTGTTTGAATTATTTAGCCTAGCGCAGTAGCCAAATCTTGTAAAGCAGACAGTGATTTGAATTAACACACAATTAATGATTGAGAACATAATCTGCTCTGTGAAAAAGCCTGGAGTGTAATTTTACACCAGTGCCAATGTTGAGGAGATATGCCTGCTTCTCTCATCATGTAACAAAGGGACGCTAACAGAAGACTTGCTAATGCCAACGCAGAGTAGCTAACGGCTAAATTAGCTTTCTATCTGATGAGTCGTAATGCGAGTCGTGATGAGTCGTGGTACGAAGTGCGGGAGTCTGGAGGAGTTGAGGGTTTTGAGAGCTGGATGGAGCCATGTCCAGTGGTGTAGTGGAGGGTAAACACACACAAGTCTCCTAAAAGTGTAACCTACTCCCCGTTAACTGACTTAGTAGCAACCATGCCTTTTTGGACAGCAATGCTAATTTGCTACAAAGTCAACATGGCATGCACAAGCGAGTGGATAAAGTGGCGATGCTGGCTATCCTGCAGTGTGGAATGGCACAGGGCCTGGTAGCGTGCTTGCGAGTGTGGTCGAGCGTAAAAGCAGCCGAATTAGCTAACTTGCAATTTGGCACACGGCAGCCTGGCTAGTGTGCTAGCGTTGGTGCTCTGGTGAGAATGGATTGAATGCCCGTCTTGGCTATGAGCAGTGAATGCCTTCACCCCCTCTTTCCAGGGTCCAGGGCCTGGCTCAAGTTACTGGCTAGTAGTGTTGTTACGTTTGTTTCGTTACCAATACCAGATTTTGTATCACAATACTACATACCATCACGATACTCCATACCAAAGCGGTACCGAAACGATACCACAACAAAAAAATATATAGTCATATTAGCCAAAGTCACAGAATGGCACTTGATCCAGAGAGATAATCTCTGTCTGAGACAGCCATGTATGCTTTAATGAATCAATTATACAATCACATAATCAATTTGACTTTGTTTTTACAAATCTAACTACATAATGGTAATCATTGCTGGCTTGCCTCTGAAGCTAAGCAGGGTTGGCCCTTGATGGGAGACCAGATGCTGCTGGAATTGGTGTTGGAGGGCCTACATCTCTCTCTAGGATGCTTACAGACAGTCTGGAACCTAAAATATTCATGCCTGTGTCTCCTCTGGTCAAAAAAAAAAAGATCCTACGACAGTGACTTGAGTCATTGCCCTGTGTAAGGTGCCGTCGTTTGAATTTGATGTTAAACGGGTCGCCTGACTCTCTGTGGTCACTAAAGCTCCCATGTCTCTGTGGTCACAAAATATCTGGCCCTCATACCGTCGTAATCATTCCCAGCTTCCAACTGGCTCCTTCATCTCCTTTCCCTTGACTTGCAGGCTGTTGCTGTAAATGAGAACGTGTTCTCAATCAACTTACCTGGTAAAATTAAGTGTTAAATAAATAAGGATTGATTTGAATGGTGAATCACTATTGGTTAACTAGGTAAATCAAGCCTATCCACAATACAGGTGAATGCATATTCAGTAGGAGTGTGTGGGTGCATTGAGTTATTGTGCTTGTTTTGGGGGATTACATGCGGCTACAGACGACAAACAACCTGTTTCCCTTCCATTTGGGACTTAATTTATTGTACTGATCAACAACATTTGCATAGAAGTAGCTTATTTTATAAATATGTGTGCTGTTAACCAGTAATGATGTCATTCACGAGGCAGTCAGTTCGCTGAGGCAATAGATAATCCTTGAGAGAGACGTGAGAGAGAAACCAAGTAAGCGAATAATGTTTTTGGTAGCAAACCTCTTTGAAATCAGCATATTTCACGTTACAATTTGCATATTATCACAAACAAAGTACTAGCGTAGTGAATTGGTGTTTGCTTCAGCTGTCAGCTAGCAAGGAAAGTTAGTCTACAAAGCTGGAAGCTACCGTATCTTTCTTCCATTGTAACGTGTTCTAGCTTGTATGGACATTGTTTTGCGAACAGTAAATAACTGTTAAAAAATGTCTACACACCGTGTCGCATTATTCAAATGTGTTAACTTCTGTGCAGCATGAGTAAGGAGCTAAACGTGATTCAGCCCAGACTCCCAGTGCAGGCTAGCTATGAGTAAGTGGCTGATAGACAGGCTTTATCCGTGAGACACATTTGACAAAGTACCGAAAGTAACACAAATTGTAGTACCAAACCATTTCTCATGTTTTAGTATTGGAAGTTTCGGTATACCGTGCAACACTACTGGCTAGCCCTCTGTGTCTCTTAAACACACACACATGCACAGATTAATTGATGCAAGCACACACACACGCACACATATACGCATGCACGCACACACATACACACACACACACACACAGACACTATGGCGGTTTGGTCATGAAGGGAGGAGACGCTGCGTGGCGGCTGGCGGATTAGGGTCTCACGCTGAATTAATGTCAGAATCCATTAAACCAACGGAACAAGACGGGCCCTAGACATAGAAACACGCAGATTCTGGGAGGGAGGGATGGATGAAAGATGCCACTGCATCTCTCTGTAGGGTGCTGACAGACAGTGTGGAACCTGGCGGTGCTTTCAGAGGTGGCAGAACAGAAAGGACTATATGTCTATGAAGTGGCTCTAGGCAGGTTAAGGATAAGAACATGACTTGTGTTGACCAGTATGCAGAATCTACTAGGAGAGTTGTTGTGGGGGTTAAAAGGCAACACGGTTAGCCTACCCGATCCCTTTATCTACTCTCACCTGTGGCAACGGAGGCATATTTCATGGCAACAAAGTGTTTCCTTGTTAAAATAATGCTAATAACTAGCCATTTACGGGCCATGATGCCTTATGGCTTTATGTCTTCCCTCTTCATTGCCCTGCCCCATAATCCCATGATACGCTACATGGTCAAAAGTATGTGGACACCCCTTCAAATTAATGGATTCGGCTATTTCAGCCATTACAGGTGTATAAAATCAAGCACGCCGCCATGCAATCTCCATAGACAAACATTGGCCCAAACTGAGGAGCTCAGTGACTTTCAACGTGGCACCGTCATAGGATGCCACCTTTTCAACAAGTCAGTTTGTCAAATTTCTGCCCTGCTAGAGCTGACCCGGTCTCCCTTTAATGGCTACCCCGGTCTTCCTGTTATCGTGAAGTGGAAATTTCTAGGAGCAACAACGGCTCAGCCTCAAAGTGGTAGGCCACACAAGCTCACAGAATGGGACTGCCGAGTGCTGAAGCACGTAGCGCGTAAAAATCGTCTGTCCTCGGTTGTAACGCTCACTACTGAGTTCCTAACTGCGTCTGGAAGCAACATCAGCACATTAACTGTTCGTCGGGAGCCCTGACCTCTACCCCAATGAACATCTTTGGGATGAATTGGAACGCAGACTGCGAGTCAGGCCTAATCGCCCAACATCAGTGCCCAACCTCACTAATGGTATTGTGGCTGAATGGAAGCAAGTCCCTGCAGCAATGTTCCAACATCTAGTAGAAAGCCTTACCAGAAGAGTGGAGGCTGTTATAGCAGAAAAGAAGGGGACCAACTCCATATCAATGCCCATGATTTTGGAATGAGATGTTCGATGAGCAGGTGTCCACATACTTTTGGCCCGGCAGTGTATCAAGGCCAGGTCTAACAAAACAGATACCTGCGATAACCACTGATAGCAACGCAGACTGGACAACTCACTGATGTGACATCTCTAGGAATTCACCCTCTCTGTTTTGAAGGCTAATTTCTGAGCATTGGTAGTTCTCTTCTCTTCTCTCTTCTCTGCTTTCTCTCCTCCTTTTGCTTTCTCCTTCTCCTGATGTTTTTTTGGGGTTTGGCGGACTGCTGTGCACGACGCAGGGATTTCGAAAGGCAGCCGGAAAAACCTGGCGTGTTCACGGCATGCCGCCAGTCGGACGTGTTGCAGTGAATACTGTGAGCAGATCTATAAATTCACCCTTGTAAAAGGAAATGGAACGTTGAATACGAATACAGACTTGAAAGGCCAAAGTAGTCTTTGGTGTGAGTTGTGGGTTTTTCCTGGATACTTGTAGTGAATATTAAAGCAGAAGAGAGACGATTTTTC
>CM042424.1:15347664-15387664 GCA_023634145.1 Thymallus thymallus
GAGAGAGAGAGAGAGAGAGAGAGAGAGAGAGAGAGAGAGAGAGAGAGAGAATGTGTGTGCTCGCGTGCATATGTGTGTGCATGTGTGTGTGTGTGCATGTGAATCACCGGTTAGCTCAACCACACTAGGGAAAGGGCCAGTACAACTGACGTGCAGCTAGACATGATTGGACTGCAGCCAAATATGTTTGGGGCCTCTGTGTCTCTCTATCCTCTCCCCCTCTCCTCTCTCTATCACTTGATTTCTCCTCTCTATCTCTCTCTCTCTCTCTCTCTCTCTCTTCTGTTTCTCTTCTGTTTCTCTCATCTAAAATCTGGAATCATCTGTTTGTGGGAAGCAGATCATCCCTTCACACTGAACATACTGTATATATTCTTGTAAGACAGCATCAACTCAGTCTACTCCATGCATAATTTAACAGCAAGCTTCATTTTCCTCATCACCTGATTGGTCCGTGGCCCACTCTCTCCCCTCCCCCTTTCTTACCACATAAGTCTTTCTGTACTGAGTGTTGTTTGCTCTCCGAGCCAGAGGCTGCATGAAAATATCAAAGCTGGGCAGAAGATCCCTGAAGTACGGAAACTCAAGTGTTGAAACAGGCTGAAACATAATGTTTTTTTTACTTTGAATTCCATCTTCAGTTAAAGTTTATACGAGGCAATGCTGTATCTTACCGGCCTTGTTATATACAGTATGAACTGGATCATTACACACCTGGTTCCCCCTGATCAGTATGTTATATACAGTATGAACTGGATCATTACACACCTGGTTCCCCCTGATCAGTATGTTATATACAGTATGAACTGGATCTTTACACACCTGGTTCCCCCTGATCAGTATGTTATATACAGTATGAACTGTATCATTACACACCTGGTTCCCCCTGATCAGTATGTTATATACAGTATGAACTGGATCATTACACACCTGGTTCCCCCTGATCAGTATGTTATATACAGTATGAACTGGATCATTACACACCTGGTTCCCCCTGATCAGTATGTTATATACAGTATGAACTGGATCATTACACACCTGGTTCCCCCTGATCAGTATGTTATATACAGTATGAACTGGATCATTACACACCTGGTTCCCCATGATCAGTATGTTATATACAGTATGAACTGGATCATTACACACCTGGTTCCCCATGATCAGTATGTTATATACAGTATGAACTGGATCATTACACACCTGGTTCCCCCTGATCAGTATGTTATATACAGTATGAACTGGATCATTACACACCTGGTTCCCCCTGATCAGTATGTTATATACAGTATGAACTGGATCATTACACACCTGGTTCCCCCCCATTAGTATGTTATATACAGTATGAACTGGATCATTACACACCTGGTTCCCCCTGATCAGTATGTTATATACAGTATGAACTGGATCATTACACACCTGGTTCCCCATGATCAGTATGTTATATACAGTATGAACTGGATCATTACACACCTGGTTCCCCATGATCAGTATGTTATATACAGTATGAACTGGATCATTACACACCTGGTTCCCCCTGATCAGTATGTTATATACAGTATGAACTGGATCATTACACACCTGGTTCCCCCTGATCAGTATGTTATATACAGTATGAACTGGATCATTACACACCTGGTTCCCCCTGATCAGTATGTTATATACAGTATGAACTGGATCATTACACACCTGGTTCCCCCTGATCAGTATGTTATATACAGTATGAACTGGATCATTACACACCTGGTTCCCCCTGATCAGTATGTTATATACAGTATGAACTGGATCATTACACACCTGGTTCCCCCTGATCAGTATGTTATATACAGTATGAACTGGATCATTACACACCTGGTTCCCCCTGATCAGTATGTTATATACAGTATGAACTGGATCATTACACACCTGGTTCCTCCTGATCAGTATGTTATATACAGTATGAGCTGGATCATTACACACCTGGTTCCCCCTGATCAGTATGTTATATACAGTATGAACTGGATCATTACACACCTGGTTCCCCCTGATCAGTATGTTATATATCTTCCCTCTGTTCCCATTGTCCTTGTCGGTTATTGCCCCATGTCTGTTGGTCTTGTGAGTACCTGTTCTCTGTTGTATCGGCTTTTGTGCTACGTGTTATTGTGCGCTTGTTATTACGGGTCTCGTCCCGTGATTTATTTAGAGGTTTACACCTCACTCTTTTGCTTGGGTTACATCCCTGTGTTATATACTGTATATTATTTTGGGCTTTGTCCCCGTCGTTTTCATGACATACTTGATTTTGGGTAGAGAAATTAAAAAAAACGTATGTATTGCTGCGCCTGTCTCCTATCATTGTAACAATTAGACATAATCTATGTTTTAGGGATATTTAGTGCTTCTTAACGAACATTCAAATAATTGTAGATGATGCAGAATCTCAGCACACCGTCCAACCTCCCATGGTCACGTCCCGAGTCCCATCTCTCTGATGTCATCAGCTCAAACTCAAAGTAGCGTTCCATAGTGGCCAGTGGGGGAAGGCTGTGATGGATGGACCAGGTACCACACAGTGACAGACACAGGACACACAGCTAAGGCCCTATACCAGACTGGAGACATTGTAAAGAGGCCAGGGCACACTGTCACTATCTAGCCTAGCATCTAATTAGGACAGGGTTTCATCAGGAAATTGGGGGAGTTGGGGTTAGCGTACAGTTTTTCTCAATCGCTTTGACACAATCGTCGAATGACTATTAAACTTTGTCTAAACTATATGACTAACAATATGAACATTAGGTAATTAGTTCACATGACTAAAGTCATTTATAATTGCTTTGGCACAAAGCCTTGCAGATCAAAAAAGGCCAAATGAGATACAAGCAACAATTATAGATATGGGCCGGTCACGGTGTCGTCAATAGTCCAGACACTCAGGAGAGGCAACAGGTGTGTAATCAAATATTGTACTGCAATATTCCTTCACACTGGTATCCCAACTTAGCCAATGCTTGTCTCAGAATTTATGTAGAATACATTGACTTTACTGGGCTGTATTTTCTGATTAGGTTTGAGCATCTGTCCCACGGTGGTGGCAGAAGATCCGTTTTCACTGCTCGACAAGAACTTGGGATTTTTTAATATGGTCGTAGCAAACAATGCTGTTAGACTAAAATATATTCAAAGTGCAGTCATAAAAGATGACGGCATCTTTCGAAATGTCAACACCGTCAGCCTCTCCACAATTGATAGACTGCTGAAGAGAAGTCAGATTGCAGTGAAGCAACTCTACAAGGTACCTTGAGAGAGTGAAGGAGCTGAGGTACCAGTATGTACAGGTAAGAATTCATCATGGTACACTACATAGTGATGTAATCTCCTTGTCTTTCAGTATTGACAAGTACAACCTGTATATGCAGAATATATTACACCATGTGGGATATGTGTAACTGTATGATTTACGTTATCTACTGTCAATTATTTCCTAAATTGCTAAATTTCTTTACTATCTTGTATAGTGAGTGATGGAGCCGGAGGCTGACGAATCCCCACACATTTCTGAGTGTGTTGATGAGGCAGGATTCAACTTGACCAAAGTCAGGAGACGTGTCCGTAATATCATTGGTCACCGAGCCACTGTTGATGTGCCAGGCCAGCGTGGAGGGAACATTACAATGTGTGCTGCCGTATGTGGGGGATGGTGTACTCAGCCACATTCATTGGGCCCTATAACACACAACGTCTCCTCAGTTACCTGGAAACTCTTTACAGGGATCTCATTCCTGAGAATGAGAGGGGGTTGGTAAGAAATGACTTGCCAACGTATGTTATAGTTTGGGACAACGTAAGTTCCCATCGTTCAAATACAGTCAGGGAATGGTTTGTTGCTCACCTACGTTTCTTGATGGAGTTTCTCCCACCATCCTCCCCATTCCTGAATCCCATTGAGGAGTTATTTTCTGCATGGAGATGGAAGGTCTATGACCACCGTCCTCACGACCAGTTGTCCTTACAAGGTGCAATGGATGCTGGTTGTGAGGATATCACAGCAGATTGTTGTAGAGACACGCCAAAATATTTTTCCCTCGTTGCATCGCAAGGGAGGATACCAGGTGTGATGTAGATGAAATGTTGTGGCCAGACACAAGAGAGGAGAGATTGGACGACCCATGAGGTTGATGAACTCGCAGAAACTTTTCTTGACATATTTTTGGTTGGCTGTAAAGTGTGTACGTACAATGATGAGAAATGTTTGAAGAAATGTTTTGTTGAAAGTCTAGTGCGTGCCATGACTTTTTGAAATCAATACTATTCAGCTGCCTACAGTATGCCATGTTAGCAACTGGACTGGATTACATAGTGGGTAACTATCACACTTTCAGAGTACACTGTCATTTGACAGGATGTCTTTGCATTTTGACTGTCTTGGTCTAAGCAATGATAAAGGAACCTTTTGCTTTGATGACAATGATTTATTCATTGATGGATTTATTTACATTTGAAACATCAGTTAATTATTATTTTGATTGAGTAGTCACCTTGTGCAGGTCACATAGAGTGGTGTGCTGAATGTACCACGTGATGTGAGGAATGTGCCAAATCAATTTTTTTGTATAGCTTTTTGCACTCCAGACATCTTGTATTTCTATACTTTTTCATACTGCCGCTCTACCTACCTACCTACCTACCTACCGCTATCTATCTATCTACATATTACACTGAACCAAAATATACGTGTAAAGTGTTGGTCCCATGTTTCATGATCTGAAATAAAAGATACTGCCACATTCATTGGGCCAGATACTGATCCACACCCCTAAGATTTGATTTGAATACTTTTGAGCTCTGAAAACATCTGACCAACTTTTTGGAGTGTAATGTCCCTTTAACATCTTATAACAACTCATACTTGTGAGTTGAGTGTAGTTTCCAAAGTCAGCTTTGGAAACATCGTCACATGAAGAGCCACCATCGTCCGGTGGGAAGTTTAGGGTGGATTCTATATCCACCCCTCAGCCCAAAACCCATATCACATCAAACGCACGCTTGCTCACACGCAAAGACATACACACACACACACACACACAACAGCTTAGATTTGACACGACTACACACAGCAGACTTTTGGTAAAAAGGAAAACTCAAATACTGATTCAAAGTGGTTTTTGTGACAAACATAGCTTCTGAGTTCAGTGAGGAATCAGGTTTTTTGCGACCCATTTAAGTCAATTCATTATGCATGTCTGTAACTTCTCCTCCTGTTTGGTCTTTTTCATGGCTTATTTATATTGATATTATATAAGCAGTGTTCTCCAACGTCGTATTATTAGCACTTATACTGTACTTATGTCATTTGGTTTGTTTTATTGACTTTATTGCTTAAATACCATTTTAATTTGGGAAAGAAAGTAAATACTGATAATGTAAACGTTTTTTACTATACAGTGTGTGAAAGATGTTTTACCTGGGGCTTCATTTAATCAGATCAGAGATGCATCAGTCTATTCTGTAGATGCTAGTAGCTCTTGATCTGGGTGTTCATTTCCAACATCTCATTAGCTATTAGAACAGCGATTGACAGTCCTTACTTTCTGTTTGGTCTGACGTGACATTGATTGTCTTCACATCATTATGCCTTCTCCAGTACTGTGCGTATTTCCTGTATTCACAGGAGATTTGCTCTCGTTGAGGTTAAAGCCAAAGAAACGTCCTTCCAGTATTCTGTATTATATTATTGTATATGGGCACTTCCTGTCTCAGCTATGACAGGATGTATCTCTTTATTCATGTCATCTGGTCACCTTGAATTTCCCAATCCATTATATACCACGCCCATAAAGCAAAGTGACTGAGGCAACAGATTTGTGTGTGTTCGTGAATGAGATGCTTTGTGATCGAGACTGTAATGGTTTTGAAATGCCTTTTGCGTGGTCGAACATTCTAATAAACCAACCAGATATTTCATGCCGTCAACTGTGTCCCCCTCAACAAAATACAGATGAATAATGTGGCGCCAGCCTACATTGAGATCTTTGTGCATTTAATCCTCTCTGATCCACCCTGAGCCTTTTGTAAGACATTATAACTCCTGTAATCTAATCACGCAGAGTAGAGGCCAACACATTTCATTGGATGCAAGCAACCCCTGTACAGGATTGGAGTGAACTGGACTGAGATGACGTCCTTATTCCCCCTGTGTGTGTAGCCTACATTTCTCATTAGAGGGAGTCTTGAAGACTTGGGATCTGTAGTTCTTTAGATCTCTACTTGGGGTCTGTAGTTCTTTAGATCTCTTCTTGGGATCTGTAGTTCTTTAGATCTCTACTTGGGGTCTGTCTAATTGGTGTAGTTGTATAACCCTCTCGCATCTCTATATTCTACTTCTCTGATATTTTCAAGTTTTCAAGTAGAGTGAAACAACGGCCTTTCTAACCCTAACAATGCAGTAACCAATAGTAACAGTAACAATGCAGTAACCAATAACAACGCGATACTAAAAATAAGGTAGAACAAAAAACATGAGCTGTAAAAAATAAGAAGTAATAAGAACACGAAGGTTCGGATCTCACGTCTCCTGTCAGTCTAGCGGCCCAAACACTGTCTGTCTGTCTGTCTGTCGGGTGAGAAGTCAATTTCAGGGTGTTCACTTAATTACGAGCTGTGTCTGAGCTTCCCCCGGGCTTATCAGAGTCGGCTGTGATCTCTGTCAAATGACACCTTGCTACCTACAACTCATAATAAATATTGAATCTGACACATCGACTGGATACCATGACTTGATACGGTCATTAATTGTTCCATCTGTGGTTACTGCCAGGGGGTTTTCCTCCTAAACATGTGGTATGGATGTAACCAGGGCCTATATAACTAGGGTCCAGAGTTTTTCATGGTCAGGTGACATGTTTAAGAAAAACTCCTGGCCCTTTCTATACTGTAGCAACTCTCTGTTTAGCCTATGTCTGCCGTGGTGGACTGACCATGCACATGTCCGATACAGTCACTCTCGCCAATGAGTTGTCTGTGAATGGAGCATCCCTCCAGGGCCAAAACACACACTTGAACACGTTGATATCTCTCTCTAACCGGAAGTAGACCCGTCCTCAGAAGCTCTGCTCTGCTCTGTTCTTCATTTGCCACACGCCACACGCTGAAGTAGATTAGGGAGCAAATCACAAGTTGTTTGGCCATCGTTACATTTCCTTATTGACTCGTCTGGACGTGTTTCAGCACAATCTTAATAAATACAAAAAACTAACAGAAGAAAGACAGAGACAATGTATTAATGTTGTTATTGGCATGATCTGCATTGGTACTTCTCTTTAGTGAAACAAATTACATTCTGTCCAATCTCTCAGATATCAAGTTTTCCCACTTTTTCTCTCTAATATCAAGTTTTCCCATTTTTTCTTTCTGATATCAAGTTTTCCCATTTTTTCTCTCTGATATCAAGTTTTCCCATTTTTTCTCTCTGATATCAAGTTTTCCCATTTTTCTCTCTGATATCAAGTTTTCCTATTTTCTCTCTGATACCAAGTTTTCCTATTTTCTCTCTGATACCAAGTTTCCTCATTAACAGTATAAGAGGTGAGGATTCAGGTGGTCAGGATTCTGTCTAGAGTTTATCAGAGCATGGACTGTAGTTGACCCCATGATCCCACATCAGTCTGGCTGCCTGCTCCCAAGTGTGTCTATGCTATACGGGTTGTCACATCTTGGTCACGCTGCCTTGCCACACTCAAACCCCCTTTCCACTCACTGGTGCCCCCAACCACACCAACCAATCTGGCAGAGAATCACCCCTTCATGAACTACTGGTACACTACTACTATGGATGACATATGCTCTGACAATAATTAGGCTGTAGCTATGAACCAGTTTTTGCTGGTCTGGTAATGTGGTAAGTAGCAAGTCATGGGCCTGCACACATCAGAAGCGGATTGCACAGGTGAACATTTCTCTGCAAGAGTGATAAGACAATACTGTTGATTCATAAGCTCACTGTGGGGACTCCGGATTAGGCAACAGCTTGTGTCCAAGGTTACGCACCGACGATAGATAGCGTTTCCACAAACCTGTCCAAAGTTCTTCACCGCTACTCCTTAAAAATTACCTGAAAGTGATTGATAGATCTGAACTTCATTTGTATTCGCTAGACAGATGCATTAATCAAGTCCTGTTAGCAGCTGAAGTTGGTAAAGAGCTCTCTGAAATTGGAAACATTGGAGGGTGCCATGTTCTTCATTTTTGCTTAATGAAGTGGCAAAGGCACACTAATGTTTGGATCATACATCAGAGGTATTAACTTCAAACAGTAGGCTTTGAAAAAGAGCTGTTGTTTTTTTTTTTGGGGGGGAGGGGTTGATTTTAGGGATGCGCAGGGATGTGGATTGGCAGACGGGAGGGTGTGGTGTGTGGAAGAGTAGTACACAAATTCTAGCCATCTGTTAAGTAACACAAGTAAGAATGCGAGAAGCCAGAGGCATATCGTCCCAAATGGAGACCTGGGAGGAAGAACAGTGTCATTCTCAGATCTGCTCACAGGAGACGTGATTAAGGAGTAAGCAGCACACCTTGTACCTCATTTAATTTGTACCCACCTGTCTTTTTCTCTTCTTCTCTGCGTGTGGTAGAACGGAAGCTACCAGCTAGCGCCCAGAAGCGTTAAAACCACCAAGGCCAACTAACGCGCCAGTTACACTGCTGTGCTGCACTGTTAAAGCACATGGAACCCGATCTACAACAACAGAGTCAGAGTTGATCCATCTATGCCCTTCTGCTTGTGCTGGTAGTTTTTGTTTATTGCCAACAAAACTAGGAGCTCCCCAGGGATCTATTTTAGTCCTCTTTAATTTCACTGAGCGGAACAAAACTAGGAGCTCCCCAGGGATCTATTTTAGTCCTCTTTAATTTCTCTGAGCGGAACAAAACTAGGAGCTCCCCAGGGATCTATTTTAGTCCGCTTTAATTTCACTGAGCGGAACAAAACTAGGAGCTCCCCAGGGATCTATTTTAGTCCTCTTTAATTTCACTGAGCGGAACAAAACTAGGAGCTCCCCAGGGATCTATTTTAGTCCTCTTTAATTTCACTGAGCGGAACTAAACTAGGAGCTCCCCAGGGATCTATTTTAGTCCGCTTTAATTTCTCTGAGCGGAACTAAACTAGGAGCTCCCCAGGGATCTATTTTAGTCCGCTTTAATTTCTCTGAGCAGAGATGTCAATGGGGATTGTTATTATTATTATTACATCATACTCATCTCTCTGTTTTAATTATTTCTTCTTCCAGTTTCTCTCCAACCCTCGGTTCTGGAGGTACCATGTTGTTGACGATGCTCAGGCTCTCTTCAGAGCGACGTGCCTCGGTTGAAAACAAGACAAAATATTTGCCTTCAGATCTTAAGAAGCTGTGCACTCACTGGGGTCCCCTGATGAAGGCGTGGGCTGATTTGAGGCATTTTAGCATCGGTACATTAAACATTAGTTAAGTTACATTTGTATCTGGAGGTTTGGGGGATGTTCTTCTCCAGTGGTCTGATTGATCCACTTAATTAAGTGAATCAATGGGCCCCTCTGTCCCAACACGCTTCCCTCCCTCCCTCCCTCCCTCCCTCCCTCCCTCCCTCCCTCCCTCCCTCCCTCCCTCCCTCCCTCCCTCCCTTCCTTCCTTCCTTCCTTCCTTCCTTCCTTCCTTCCTTCCTTCCTTCCTTCCTTCCTTCCTTCCTTCCTTCCTTCCTTCCTTCCTTCCTTCCTTCCTTCCTTCCTTCCTTCCCTCCCTCCCTCCCTCCCTCCCTCCCTCCCTTCCTCCCTCCCTCCCTCTCATCCTTCATAGAGCTGGGGATGCGGCAGAGCCTCAGAAGCACATATCTGTCACTAAGGTGGAGTGGTTGTGACAGTCCTGCTGCTGCTGTTGAGTTCCGCTGAGGGGCGGGCCTGATGAGAACTGATGATGTCCTGGATCATGGCACTCCCCCTACTTACACAGTTAGGCTACAGCTGGTTTTATAAAGTGCTACTCTCTCTCTCTCTCTCTCTCTCTCTCTCTCTCTCTCTCTCTCTCTCTCTCTATCGCCCTCTCTCTGTCTCTGTGTCCCCCCCCCCCCCCCTCTCTCTCTCGACTGTGCGTTGCTCTCCGGGGGACTTAATAAGGGAGTGTGGGCGTCTGTAAACAAACCTGGATGAAAATGGCAGTCCTGCCACTGTGCTTTGACCTCTTCTCTTCCTGGTTAACACTGCCTTGAGGAGTGTGTGTGTGTGTTTGTGTGTGTGTGTGTGTGTGTGTGTGTGTTCTACTCTTGCTATACTCTCCTAAATGTGTTTGTAATAATGACAACACGTTAAGTTATATCATCCACACCTGGAAAACAACCTCAGCCCATATGAACTCCACAACATGCTGCGCTGTACACTTTATATTGTTCTCCTCTCTCCATCATGGTTCCCACAGTGTTGAGTCCATTCCCCCTGGCACTGGCACTGGGGACGGTTCTCGGTGGGCGATTATGTGTCTGTCTGTCTGACCCAGTTTGTTGACTCCTTTGCTTTGCCTCTCTCTGTCTTCATTCCACCATGTAGTTATCTGAAGGGACGCTTGACCTTCACTTCATTACTGGCTCCCAAGTGGCGCAGTGGTTTAAGACACTGCATCTCAGTGCTAGAGGCTACATACAACCTGGTTCGAACCCAGGCTGTATCACAACCTGCCGTGATTGGGAGTCCCATAGGGCGGAGCACAATTGGCCCAGCGTCGTCCGAGTTTGGCCAAATAAAGGTTTAATAAATAAAATAAAATGTGAATGTGAAGGGGGTTGTAGTGATATTTCAACAACCACTCGCTCTGCCACCATGAGTGAAAGACCCACCCATCCTCAGCCTTCTGTAGACCTCACCCTCTATCTCTCTCTCTCTCTCTCTCTCTCTCTACCCCTGTCTCTCCCTCACAGTACCTCCTCTCTCTAGCTGTAGCTCTCTCTTTCTCTCTCTCAACCCCCATCTCTCTCTCTCGCTCCCCTGAGCTTTACCAACATAATGCCCTTTACACAGGAGCTTAAATGTCCTGTTGCATTATTCAGCAAGGATGGCTATGCACACTGCTCAGGGTCAAACATCATCTGTATCTGACAGGAAGCATGTGGCGCGCCCGTGTGTGTGTGTGTTTGAGAGAGTGTGTCTGTGTGCGATAGTAAGGGGTTTCCCCCTCCCCCCAGACCCTTTTGTTAACGCTAAATGCCATGTCCCACTGCTAGCAGTGTTTCAGGGGGGCACACCCTGCCTCCCGTCACCCCCTCTCTACATTACACACACACACACACACACACTTCCCAATGTCCGTCCAGCAGATAGATTTGTGCTGCCCTCGGTCGTAACGCTGTGTGTGTGCGCTTGGAGTTCTGCAAGCGGAAAATTAAAAGTCCGCGCAGCACCATAAGGATTTACAGCAGAGTGTAGGGTCCACTGACCAGTGCTCTGGAGAGGAGAGGCTGCATGGCATTTAAGGTTATTGATCTGCAATAAAAAGACAGGAGAGAGAGAGAGACAGAGAGAGAGAGAGAGAGACTGAGAGAGAGAGAGAGAGAGAGAGAGAGAGAGACTGAGAGAGAGAGAGAGAGAGAGAGAGAGAGAGAGAGAGAGAGAGAGAGAGAGAGAGAGAGAGAGAGAGAGAGAGAGAGAGAGAGAGAGAGAGAGAGATGATTAGACCCAACCAAATCATGAGAAAACAAAAAGAGAATTACTTGACACATTGGAAAGAATTAACAAAAAAAATGAAGGAAAGCTTTGACTATGTACAGACTCCGTGAGCATAGCCTTGCTATTGAGAAAGGCAGCCGTAGGCAGACCTGGCTCTCAAGAGAAGACAGGCTCTGTGCACACTGCCCACAAAATGAGATGGAAACTGAGCTGCACTTCCTAACCTCCTATTTCCCTCAGGTTACACAGACCCACAAAGAATTTCAAAACAAACCCAATTTTGATAAACTCCCATATCCATGTCATGAACTCTTATATGTCAATAAAGACCTTAAATTAAATTGAAATTGAGAGAGAGAGAGAGAGAGAAGAGAGAGAGAGAGAGAGAGAAGAGAGAGAGAGAGAGAGAGAGAGAAGAGAGAGAGAGAGAGAGTCTAGGTTTGATTTGATTTAACATTTAATTTGATTTGATTATACAGGCAGGCAGGGCCAAAACACACACTTTAACACATTGATATCTCTCTCTGTGCGGGAGTAAACACTGTGGAATAGTATCTGTGCAGGCAGGCAGGGCCATAACACACACTTGAACACGTTGATATGTCTCTCTAACCGGAAGTAAACACTGTGGAATAGTATCTGTGCAGGCAGGCAGGGCCAAAACACACACTTTAACACATTGATATCTCTCTCTGTGCGGGAGTAAACACTGTGGAATAGTATCTGTGCAGGCAGGCAGGGCCAAAACACACACTTGAACACGTTGATATCTCTCTCTAACCGGAAGTAAACACTGTGGAATAGTATCTGTGCAGGCAGGCAGGGCCAAAACACACACTTGAACACGTTATGCACAACCTTCTAGTTTCAGCACACCTCTGTAATCAAATCTAGATGTGTGCTCCCCTCCAACCCAAATGTTCCACCTAATTGTGTGTGCTGGGCCTAAACTGAACATGTTCTCCTATTCTAACCTGCCGTTAGCAGACAGGATGGGCCGGTTGTACCTAAAGTAATGGCCCAAGTCCTAAATAATACTGATAGAGTTAATTAGGTCCATCATGTTGCAATGAATCACTAAGTGATTCAGATCGTTTTCAACACACGCACACACTCTATTTTACGCTTGGGATACAATCAAGCTAGGCTCTGTAATAGAGGAGGAGTTTTTACAGACACTCTCTGGAAGTGAATAAGAGGAGTTATTCTAAAATTGATAAATGAATTCTCAGCTATCTACACACAATACCCCATAATGACACAGTGAAAATAGGTTTTTAGAAATACCTTATTTACGTAAGTATTCAGACCCTTTGCTATTCGACTCGAAATTGAGCTCAGGTGCATCCTGTTTCCATTGATCATCCTTGAGATGTTTCTACAACTTGATTGGAGTCCAACTATGGTGAATTCAATTGATTGGACATGATTTGGAAAGGCACACACCTGTTTGTATAAGGTCCCTCAGTTGACAGTGCATGTCAGAGCAAAAACCAAGCCATGAGTTTGAAGGAATTGTCCGTAGAGCTCAGAGACATGATTGTATCGGGGCACACATCTGGGGAAGTGTACCAAAACATGTCTCCAGCATTGAAGGCCCCCAAAAACACAGTGGCCTCCATCATTCTTAAATGGAAGAAGTTTGGAACCACCAAGACTCTTCCTAGAGCTGGCCGTCCGGCCAAACTGAGCAATTGGTGGTGAAGGCCCTTGGTCAAGTAGGTCACTCTGACAGAGCTCCAGAGTTCCTCTGTGGAGATGGGAGAACCATCCAGAAAGACAACCATCACTGCAGCACTCCACCAATCAGGCCTTTATGGTAGAGTGGCCAGACGGAAGCCACTTCTCAGTAAAAGACACATGACAGTCCGCTTGGAGTTTACCAAAAGGCATAGATGAACGGAGCAAAGTACTGAGAGATCCTTGATGAAAACCTGCTCCAGAGCGCTCAGGACCTCAGACTGGGGCGAAGGTTCACCTTCTAACAGGACAATTAGAGCCCGGACTTGAACCCGATCAAACAAGTCCGGAGAGACCTGAAAATAGCTGTGCAGCAACGCTCCCCATCCAACCTGAAAGAGCTTGAGATGACCTGCAGAGAAGAAGGGGAGAAACTCCCCAAATACAGGCTGTAATCGCTGCCAAAGGTGCTTCAACAAAGTACTGATTAAAGTACTTTTTTTTTATTTTTATGAATTAGCAAAAAATGTCCAAAAACCTGATTTGAAGAAAAAAAAACGAACAAAACATTTTTTTAGAATAAAGCTGTTTCTGCCTCTGATGTGTGTGTATACGAGACGTGTTTGTGAGTGTGTGTGTGTGTGTGAGCCCAGATAAGGTACACTTTTGACCACCTTAATACACATACAGTATAAGTTAATTTGTCCCAATACTTTTGGTCCCCTAAAAATGGGGGGACTACGTACAAAACGGTTTACCCAATATGGATGCAAATACCTTCAAATTAAAGCAGTGTGCAATTTAACCTTATAGTCACTGTATCATTTAAAATCCAAAGTTCTGGAGTACAGAGACAAAACAACAACCAAATGTCTCACTGTCCAAATAATGATGGAGCTTCACTGACGAATGATTTAGTATAGAATCTGAACCTAGTTCTGCTGTAAACCCATGTATTCAAACTGCACCACAAACTGCACCACACACTGCACCACACACTGCACCACACACTGCACCACACACTGCACCACACACTGCACCACAAACTGCACCACAAACTGCACCACAAACTGCACCACACACTGCACCACACACTGCACCACAAACTGCACCACAGACTGCACCACAAACTGCACCACAGACTGCAGCACAGACTGCACCACAGACTGCACCACAAACTGCACCACAAACTGCACCACAAACTGCACCACACACTGCACCACACACTGCACCACAAACTGCACCACAGACTGCACCACAAACTGCACCACAGACTGCACCACAGACTGCACCACAAACTGCACCACAAACTGCACCACAAACTGCACCACAGACTGCACCACAAACTGCACCACAGCCATTCCATTCCAACTACTTCCGTCTCTTCCTTCACTTAGTCCTCTTTTTGTTCTTATGTTTGTTCTGAAAGGGACTGGAGCGTTTGGTACGTTACAGATGTCTGTTCTCCTTGCCGTTGTTATTCCGCTCGACCATTAAAGTGTGCCTTGCCACCGGCATTACTTCCTGGTACCTCCATGCGTAGTACACCGAATGGCACTTATATACTTCATTTGTAATTTCACTGCCTGGTGGCTCTAGGCATGCTGTATGGGTTCACCAGCCTACAGAGACCTCCCTCTCACCCAGTTCCCTTATTTAAATTCCCCCCTCCATCCATACACTCCCTCCATCTCCTTAGGGTAGAAAGGATGAATCTACCTACCAGGTTGTATTCCTGTCTCATAGTCAAGGCAACGAGGTAACTTCAGTTCAGTCACGTGACGCTTAGGCAATGTTGATCTCTTCAAAACCTCTGGCGCTGAATTGGAGGGGCATCTCACACACTCTCTCTCTCTCTCTCTCTCTCTCTCTCTCTCTCTCACTTGCTCGCTCGCTCTCTCTCTCTCCACTGGCACACTAACATACACACACACACACACACACACACATCCCCCTACAGTGGTGGCATCACCGGCCCGCTGGCAGAAGCCTTTGTCTCTGTGAGAAGCCGGCAGCAGCTGGTTAGTGTTGGCTACCGCCAGGGAGGATGCCAGTCCCGGGCATCTTTATGGGCACATAATTGGGCCCTCCTGTTGTGGCTCCAAGTCTGCTCATACGTCCTTCTGTTTATGTGTGTGTGTGTGTGTGTGTGTGCACTATATAGGGAATAGGGTGCCGTTTGGGACGCATGCTTAGACCGTCAGGCAGTTCGAGTTAATCTCCTCCGTTGGCAAATATGTGGGTTGAGAGATTTAGCACATCCTTGCAGTTAGAAACCACAGCTGATGTGCAGGCTGTGTACCAGACCCTTTCCAAAACATTGGTTCATCCCAGTGATATTACAGATGCTGTTGCTCCGCGGTTCAGGACACAAGCGGCAGGAAATGCTACCCTATTCCCTACATAGTGCACCACTTTTGACCAGAGCCCATTGGGGCACAGACCTTACAGCCCTATGGTCCGTGGCCAAAAGTAGCACACTATATAGGGATTAGGGTCCCATTTGAGTGAGTCACAGCCTTAGTCTGAAGTGACAGTGAGTAAGCCAGGAAGCCTCTGAGGCTGCTGGGAAAGTCTGCGTTGTCAGCTTTAAGTTGGAGGAGAACGAGAGAAAGTAGTTGTCTTACTCAGCAATGTTTGTTCCTGTGAGACTGTTTGTTAAATCTGATTTCCACGTCTTGTCTCATCTGTGTAACGACGCGTTATGTTGACACTCTAAATGAGGTCGCCGTCTGGCAGATGGTAAAATATGCTGTCGCGGACAGCCGGCAGAACACACCCGCTAGCTGTTACACACAAACTTCTTGGGGTCAGACTTTCTTACTTGCCTCCAAACTTTGGCTTTCTTTTCTGCCAAGACGGAACAGGTGCTTTTCACGCTTCCTACATCTTCATTTGATAATATAAACAGATAGGACTGAAAGCTCGGAAGTGTGTGTGTGTGTGTGTGTGTGTGTTTAAGAACGACACCACAGATTAGAATATACATATTATCTCTATGGCCATACAGGTTACTGGCCTCTTCTCTATTAGCAGAGATATTGGTGAAAACAGAGTGCCTTCCTTCTACTGAATTCAATCTGAGATCACTGAGGAGCAATGACGGGCTGAGTGTAGTGTAGTATTTAAAGTAGTGTCTGTCCTATTGGTTTTACACACATGGCTCCCTGGGATGAGGCATCCCGTGGGCGTCCCTGGTGGAGCTCGCCCACGTGGCCCTTCACCATGATCATCGTTTACTCGACACACCCTCATTAAGCTGATTGATAGATCACCACCGTTTTAATTAGCGTAAAACTAAGTTGGAGGCTGAATCAGAGAGGTGGTGAGGGGGGTTTGGGGTAAGGGCGGGGGGGGGGGGAGCACTGTATGATGAGGTCTACCTGGGTGTCGCCTTGGGCGGGGTGGGTTGGTGGTTCCCTGTAGCCTATGCTTTGGCTTTCCACCATCCAGTACCATGGGCTAGGATATAACCTCTCTTCTCCTCTGTCAATACTCTAAGTACCATGGGCTAGGATATAACCTCTCTTCTCCTCTGTCAATACTCTAAGTACCATGGGCTAGGATATAACCTCTCTTCTCCTCTGTCAATACTCTAAGTACCATGGGCTAGGATATAACCTCTCTTCTCCTCTGTCAATACTCTAAGTACCATGGGCTAGGATATAACCTCTCTTCTCCTCTGTCAATACTCTAAGTACCATGGGCTAGGATATAACCTCTCTTCTCCTCTGTCAATACTCTAAGTACCATGGGCTAGGATATAACCTCTCTTCTCCTCTGTCAATACTCTAAGTACCATGGGCTAGGATATAACCTCTCTTCTCCTCTGTCAATACTCTAAGTACCATGGGCTAGGATATAACCTCTCTTCTCCTCTGTCAATACTCTAAGTACCATGGGCTAGGATATAACCTCTCTTCTCCTCTGTCAATACTCTAAGTACCATGGGCTAGGATATAACCTCTCTTCTCCTCTGTCAATACTCTAAGTACCATGGGCTAGGATATAACCTCTCTTCTCCTCTGTCAATACTCTAAGTACCATGGGCTAGGATATAACCTCTCTTCTCCTCTGTCAATACTCTAAGTACCATGGGCTAGGATATAACCTCTCTTCTCCTCTGTCAAGACTCTAAGTACCATGGGCTAGGATATAACCTCTCTTCCCCACTCTCTCTCTCTTTCCCTCTCTCTCTCTTCCCCTGTCTCTCTCTTCCCCTCTCTCTCTCTCTCTCTCTCTCTCTCTTTTCTCTCTCTCTCTCTTTCCCACTCTCTCTCTTCCCCACTCTCTCTCTCTTCCCCACTCTCTCTCTCTCTCTTTCCCACTCTCTCTCTCTTTCCCACTCTCTCTCTCTTTCCCTCTCTCTCTTTCCTTCTCTCTCTCTTCCCCTCTCTCTCTTTCCCACTCTCTCTCTCTTCCCCACTCTCTCTCTCTTCCCCACTCTCTCTCTCTTTCCTTCTCTCTCTCTTCCCCTGTCTCTCTCTTCCCCCCTCTCTCTCTCTCTCTCTCTCTCTCTCTCTCTCTCTTTTCTCTCTCTCTCTCTTTCCCACTCTCTCTCTTCCCCACTCTCTCTCTCTTCCCCACTCTCTCTCTCTCTCTTTCCCACTCTCTCTCTCTTTCCCACTCTCTCTCTTTCCCACTCTCTCTTTCTTTCCCACTCTCTCTCTCTTCCCCACTCTCTCTCTCTTCCCCACTCTCTCTCTCTTTCCCACTCTCTCTCTTTCCCTCTCCCTCTCTCTCTCTTTCCCTCTCTCTCTCTTTCCCACTCTCTCTCTCTCTCTCTCTCTCTCTCTCTTTCCCACTCTCTATCTCTCTCATTTCTCAGATAGTTTTTTGTTATGTGCAAGGGCCTAGCCAAATACCCTTCCTGTTAATCTTCAAGGCCAAAGGAAATATGTAAATAAGTATTGTCAGGATTGTATTCTTATTATACATCTTTATTGAATTTCTTTACCTTTCCATTTCCTTTTCTGCCTGTTTCGTTTCCAGTCATCTGTTCCATCAGGAGGCAAAAGGAAGCCATCAGGGACAGAGATATGGATTTGTGTATCACCACGTCTATCTCAGGGTTAAACAAAGATTCTTGCTGCGTCATCAAGGGACCACGAGGAGCTGGTTTGGGTTGGACTTGTTATTTTGCACTTCATTATGTGTTCATTCATTAATTACCATTGCAGGCAGTGATATATAAAAATATGTTTAGCCACGGTATAGAAGTATAGTTTCCCATGGGTAATGATGGAGATCTCTATTAGGTAACTGTGCGTTCTAAAAGCTTGCTGTATATTTCATACTAACCACAGTAACCTCTCAGCATGGGTGGAGGCTGGAACAAATGAATCCTCCCTCATCCACATTTAAACACAGCCTATTTTAAACACACCTTCCCTCTGTCTTTGCTTCTATGCGTAGCACACGAAAATAAAACACGTGAACACGTGAGCGCACACACACACCCACACACACAAATGAACGCACGCCCCCAAGCAAACACGCACGCACACACACACACTTCACATTGTTTATTAACTCATATAGATGTAATGGCCAGTGACAGGCAGAGACATTATTTCATTACTACTTTTATTGCTTCTTTTCTGATAGAGTGGATAAGTAGTCACTGACAGACCTTGCTTTCGCATGGAACATACAGACAGATGTTAACAGTATTCCACTTTTCATGTCACCTAGTTTTGACCAGAGATTAGCTTAAACCAGCCAGCCCCATTATGGACTAAACGTGATGCTCCAGGTATATATTTCTGCAACAAGATAAGACCCTACATCTATAGTTTCAGATTAAGATACTGTAGCTTCCCTCACAAACCTTCCCTATGCATTAGTCAAGTTCTCTTGCTAAGTGAGCATCACCGGGGCTGGGTTACACAGGTTATGTGTGTGACCGATGTTGTTGTCAGTTCTGTGTGTGTGTGTGTGTGCGTTAAGTTCTTGACTGATGTTAGGTTCTTTGGTTCGGTACTCCCTCCGGAGTTCACTGTGTTCCTTTCTTCATTTACACTGCTACGTGTTCCCCACAGCGGAGACAATGGCAGAGTGTGTGTGTGTGTGCATATGTGTGTTTGATAGTTAGATAGATAGATAGATAGATCGATAGATAGATAGATAGATAGATAGATAGATAGATAGATAGATAGATAGATAGATAGATAGATAGATAGATAGATAGATAGATAGATAGATAGATAGATAGATAGATAGATATATAGATAGATAGATAGATAGATAGATAGATAGATAGATAGATAGATAGATAGATAGATAGATAGATAGATAGATAGATAGATAGATAGATAGATAGATAGATAGATACTTTATTAATCCCTGAGGGGAAATTTCTTTGTCAAGCCGCTACGAAAAAAACACAGGGCAGGTGCAAAATGCCAGAACGAAAATACACAAAAGACAGATACACGATACAGTATACATAGAGCAGCAATATGAAAAAGTATAAAAATACAAGAAGTCTGGAGTGCAAAAAAGCTATGGTGGTTAATGGTTAACTATACTATACAGGTCGATGGCAGAGAAATACTTAAATAGTTAAAAGTGCATATGATATAAGTAAGGCTAATAATAGTTTACTTAATATACAGACTGGTTAAATGAACAGGGAAGTGAATATTTTGCATGGTTAAATTAGCTGTACAGGTAAATATACAGTTAAATTTACAGGTAAGTGAATATTTGCATGGTTACATTAACTGTACAGGTAAATGACAGGAAGAGATACTTAAATAGCTAAATGTATGATATCATTTAGGGTAATAATAGTAATTCCCTTAAAATACAGTCCTTAGTGTGTAGGGTTTAATTACATATAAATGCACGTATTGCACATTCAATATACTAAAAGCAATGAAAAAAGATGCAACTGACAGGATACTAATGTGCATTCTTGAGTGAATGACTAAGTAAGTTAAGTCCAAAAATTACTTACAATATTGCACGTGATATGATAT
The DNA here is from genome assembly GCA_023634145.1 of Thymallus thymallus. Taxonomy (NCBI): domain Eukaryota; kingdom Metazoa; phylum Chordata; class Actinopteri; order Salmoniformes; family Salmonidae; genus Thymallus; species Thymallus thymallus. The sequence goes on from CM042424.1 coordinate 15,367,990, forward strand.
AACAACTGTACATGAATATGTATATACAGACCTGAATTAATAAATAAGTCCTGAGTGAATGAGTGATTACAGAAAAGAGTTACTCACGGATGGATGCATAATTGTTAAACTAGGTCCTAACCCCCCAACAGTTCCAGGTCTATTTTGACGACGGAACGGCACCCCGGTGAGGCAATAAATAGACTAATAGCCGCCGGCGGGAAGGACCTCCTGTAGCGCTCTCTGGCACACTGTGGTGGTTTCAGTCTGTGACTGAAGGTGATCCTCTGCATCATAACCATGGCATGCAGAGGGTGGGTGACGTTGTCCATGATGGCCAGCAGTTTGGCCAGGATCCGTCTCTCCGCCACCTCCTCTAGAGTGTCAAGGCTAATCCCCAGAACAGAGCTAGCCTTCCTGATCAGCTTATTTACCCAAGAAGCATTATGTTGGCGCCCCAGCACACCACTGCAAAAAATATCTAGTAGAAGGTATGCAGTAGTTTACTGCACACGTTGAAGGACCTGAGCCTCCTCAGAAAGTAGAGTCGGCTCTGGCCCTTTTTGTACAGGGCCCCGGTGTTACCAGCCCATTCCAGCCTGTTGTCCATATGGACTCCCAGGAACTTGTATGACCCAACCATTTCCACATCCATCCCCTGTATTGGTTCTCCTGAAGTCCACCACCATCTCCTTTGTTTTGATGATGTTGAGCTGAAGGTGGTTCTGCTCACACCACACCACAAACTAATTGATTGCGCTCCTGTACTCCTCCTCCTGCCCACCCCTGATGCACCCTACAATTGCGGAGTCATCCGAGAACTTCTGTAGGCGACATGTTTCAGAGTTGTCTGAGGTGTAGAGGGTGAACAGGAAAGGGGACAGAACCGTTCCCTGGGGGGCCGGTGTGTTGCTCACAGGGCCCCCCCAGAATGGGCTGGTAACTAGTGGTTGCAGGCTGCTGTTGGACCATAGGCCTGTAGAGTGGGGTGAGGTGGACAAGGTTGTGATCCGATCTACAGTGCAGTGGAGTTGTATGCATTCTTCACATTAGCATATAACAAGTCCGGAGTTGGATTATTCCTGGTTGGGCACTTCACGAACTGTTTGAACGTGGGCAGCGTTGAAGAGAGAGATGCATTGTTAAAATCCCCCGAAATGGCAAAGAAAGCACTGGGATGCGCTGTCTGTAACCTTGCGATAACGGAGTGGATGACGTCACACGCTGTGCTTGCGTCAGTGGAGGGTGGGATGTAAACAATAACATCAATGGCCACCGTGAATTCCCTCTGAAAATTGTAGGGTCTCAGGCTAACGGCTAACAGCTCAATGTCCGGTCTACAAAACTGTTCCTTAACAGTAATATGGCTTGGATTACACCATCTGTTGTTAACTAATAAAGCCAGCCCCCTTCCCTTACCCTTACCGAAAGAAACACTATCCCTGTCCGCTCTGATGGTCCGGAAACCGCCGATAGTGAAGTTCTCTATGGGGATGTTATCATTCAGCCAAGTCTCAGTAAAGCACAATAGGCTTGCTTCCCAATAGTCTCTTTGTCCATGAACCAAACCCTGAAGCTCGTCCATCTTGTTATGTAGCGATCTCACGTTGCCCATAATGATAGACGGTATAGCCGGCTTGTACTTTCTCAGCTTTGCCTTACACTTCAATCCCGCCCTGCGTCCACGCCTCGGTTGTAAATAATTGAGAACTCGTGTGTACGTTCGGCGCTGAGAAAAATAAAAAGTGCCTCAGTTATAAAAAGGACCGCTAAAACCTTCGTAAAACAGTAGCACTTCGTAATCCTGAACTATTATAGTTCAACTGTTGCAAAAAAACTGACGAAAAACTGACGAAAAACATACTAATACAACAATGGGACCTGCTTAACAGGCGACCACACAGGACGGCGCCAAGGATGATCAATGTGTATGTGTGTATGTGTGTGTGTGTGTGCGTGTGTGAGTGTATGCGTGTGTCTGTGTGTGTGCGTGTGTGTGTGTGCGTGTGTACTTGCTTCTGTGTGCTTGTGAGTGTGTGTCTGTGTGCTTCCCGTTGTCTGTAAGGACAGGGTTAAACTGCTCCTGCTGCCGTCTGAGACATCTCCCCAGTGCTCTATGATGCATTGAAACAGAAATATATTGAACTAACTCCATCTGCCTGTCAGTTTGTATTGTATTCTCAAACAGAGCAGTTCAAAACAATAGGCCTATTGAAAAGTACCACGACGCGATTAAGAAGCAATTGGATCAATCAGTACAGATGACAGAGTATGCTTTCAGTTATTGACCTTGATAGATAACGCAGAATGAAGATGATGATGATGATGATGATGATACACATAGGACACGACGTCCACATGTGATGATCAGTACTGTGTGTATGTGCATGTGTGTGTGTGTGTGTGTCTTGTGTGTATGCATGCACGTGTGCGCGCCCCTGCATACATGTTTCCCCACCCAGTTGACAGAAAGTGACAGACACCTCTATAATAGCTATGACAGTAGCATCTTGCCTGTTCTCCTGCATGCATGTATCCCCACCCAGTTAACAAAAAGTGACAAACACCTCTATAATAGCTATGACAGTAGCATCTTGCCTGTTCCCCCTGTCTGTACCTTCCTTCTACCCTAACGGGACTTCTCTCTGAATACGTCCTGTCTCAATGACACTGGCAGAGAGAGACCGAGGGTCAAGGGTCATTTGTGTTCTGCTTTGACTCAATTTATCAACAGACAATGGAATTACCACGACTCCCTTTACTGGAGCTTAATGAATCATTAGCAAGGAACCGATAGTTTATAATGTCGGCTGAGGCTCTCTTCGGAGTCCCTGGTTTGCTCGTGTGGGCTTGTCTCCGCTTCGCGCTAGGTGATGTAAATGTAGCCTCATGCTCGTCAAATACTGTAGCTTCTGTCTTAATTACTCTTTAGAAAAAACTAAAAACTAAAATACTATTATAGTCAAATTACTCCAAGAGTAAAAAATACTATTACAGTAAACTTCTCACTTAAGGAGTAAGAAGCTGATAATTCCTGGAAGTTACTTTGTCTGCAAGACTTTGTCATCAAAAACAGTTAAACAGTGAACTGGCATCTTAACGTCAAGGGCAGACGAGGCACTTTGTGTTCATTTTGATCTCCTAGATGGTCAGTCCTTGCATCCATACCAATACGTTTGTTGGTTGTTACATTTCCCCATCAAACCGGTAAAAGGTTAACTCACCTGTAGGCCTCTGACTTCAGACTAAAAGCAGCGGCTTCATTTCAGTTCGTTGCTGAAATGTGGGTTGTTTCGTGACCTAGTTTCCCTCGTTTATTTTTGGTGCATGAATCCAACCTGAAAGCATCTCTCAATCATTTTTCACGTTTCAATTTACTCTCGGTATTTGGCAGCTGAAAATTGTATGCAGCGTTGTCCCGAGTCAATGCCAGGCCCAGCTTAACCACAGCGAGCCACACTACACTCTCAGAGCTGAGAAGCTAGCTGGCGCATAGGGACACCCAACAGCTGTTCGCTTGGATGGCTGTTAAGCTTGTCTCTCCGCCTGTGTGGGAAGCTCAACTCATTTCGCCTCCATTTCGGTAATTGTGCGACGTGGGGCCATTACCGAAACCAAAAGGCAGACCCCGGAAGCTAGAAAGCTAGAAAAAAAACACAACCCCTCTCAGTGGACTTGTGGAAGCATTGACTTGAATTACCGCTTGTAGGCTCTCCTCATGCTTGCCTGGAGCCAGACTTGAGGGTCCAGTTTGATTTGCAGTCCTGTTCCTCGATTTACCCCCAAGCAGGTTTTGGCAAAGCAGGCCCCAGACGGCAGCACATTTACAAGGACATTCCCTCTAGTGCTTTAGCACGTGTTTAATTGAATGCTTCAGGATGCATTTTCTCTTGAATACTCTACGTGTCTCACTCCAATCAGATGCAATGTTGGCTATACTGGTAGAGTAGCAGTTTCTAATTGACTACCGAGGTACTACCTGAATCTGTCTAATAAGGTTTTGGGTTTTTCAAAACAGGTCAAAAGTAGAGCACTAGATATAGGTACTATGGGGGCCATTTGGGACTTTTTCTTTACTTAGCAATACTACTTTTTATTGCTCAACAAATGTAGCTGTTTTATCTCCCTTATAACACACTGGATTATAACACGCTGGATTATAACACGCTGGATCATTTGTGGGGATTAGGGGAACATTTGGGACTTTGTTTCATTGAACTGTCATGCTGCTCAAAGACACAGGAGTCCCCGTTTGAAGGCATGTCATATTTCCTGCACACTTTAGCTTTGTCAATGACCTGTGATGGCTTGCCTCCTGGAATGCTTATGAAGACGTGTTTTACTTGTATGAATAGGCTGGATGAAAGGCGATGAAACATTTTATGCTCCAGGACAGCCATCGAAGTGTCCTTGTCCTTTATGGTCTGCTTAGATTACTGTAAGGCTTGTCTTGCATTTCAATTGGTGGATCAGTCAGCAACATATCCCACAGGTCAATGAACTAGCAGCTGCCGTATGAGAGTACTGTACAAACATTAATATACATTTTAGTTATCCATGCAGTTTTCAGTCCCTCAACCCTTTTGGCATCTGATCCTTTCTCTATGTAGCCTCTTGGAGTTATTTTATTCCTTTTTACTTACCGTAGATGTGCTAAGGGAGCCACCATACCTTGGCTAAACAGTTGTTGTTATGCTAGCTCACAAACGTGAGGATGTTAGAGTTGTAGCTAACAAACCAGAGCCGCTTATAAAGAACAAAGTCTCATTCTTCGTACCTAACAGCATCAGATCCCGTCCTAACCTCTCCCTCTCCGTCCGTCAGGTGACCACCCTGGTGAACACCAGCAACAAAGGGCCTAGCAGTAAGAAGAAGGGGCGCTCTAAGAAGGCCCATGTGCTGGCCCTTTCGGTGGAGCAGGCCACGCAGAACTTCCTGGAGAAGGGCGAGCAGATCGCCAAGAACAGCCACGATCTCAAGGAGGAGCTCATCCTCGCCGTGGAGGACGTCCGCAAGCAAGGTATGTCCGCACGGGGACACCATATCATGTAGTACCCTTGAGTTTAGAGATATGTGAATCCATTAAATGGGACAGCAAGGCGAAGAGAGTCCAACGTACTCACAGGGACATCGCACTTGTAGTTTTCTGGTGTATACAGTCAATGGAATGCGACATCGAGCTCTCCAGAGCCCAGGGTGTATTCTGGTTCCCATCCGGAACTGCTGTAACATTATGTATTAGGAGCTTGAAAGGAGCCTGCATGCTTCCACCCCCTTTGGAGCTCTTCCCATGCATGCTTCAGAAGAAAACATTAAAGAAGAACTTGGAGAACTTAAAGAGAGTATCCCAGTTTGAATATTCCCCCATCCATGTACTTTTATTTCCTTCAAACTTAGAAGGAGTCCTACTTTTGAAGGATATTTTCTCTCTCCGAGCCTTAAGTAACCTTGTATGTCTGTAAACCTCTGCTTTATCCAACTGTCTCGCTTCCACACATGCACACACACGCTTGCATACCCACAAACAAACACGTACACGCTCTCTCAGACACAAGCTCTCTTACACACACTCACTCAAACACACACACACACCACTCACACCACGCAGCGCCCCAGCACCATGTTAAAACCCTCAGCGTTGTATGGAGTCTGCCAGGCTGAAAGCTGGCTATGGTGTACTTCTAAGGCTCTTGCCCAGGTGTGTCCCAGCAGGGGCCTTCAATGAAAAAGCACCAGCATTGGCAGGGATCCCTCCCCCGGCCCCCCTCACTCTCTCTCTCCCTCTCTCTCTCCACCCCCCCCCCCCCCCCCTCTCACTCTAACTCTCTCTCTCTCTCTCTCTCTCCATCTCTCTCCCCCTCTCTCTCTCTCTCTCTCTCTCTCTCTCTCTCTCTCTCTGTCTCTCTCACTCTCTCTCTCTCTCTCTCCATCTCTCTCCCCGCCTCACTCTCTCTCTCCCTCTCTCTCTCTCCATCTCTCCCCCCCTCCCTCTCTCACTCTCCATCTCTCTCTCTCTCTCTCTCTCTCTCTCTCTCTCTCTCTCTCTCCATCTCTCCCCCCCTCTTTCTCTCTCACTCTCTCTCTCTCTCCATCTCTCTCCCCCCCCCTCTCTCTCTCTCTCTCTTTCTTTGCATGAAAATTCCCCTCCTCCTCTTCCTCTCCTCAATCTAGAACACCTGCCCAACAAAACAATGTCTCTTCAATTATACACTTTGCAATCTCTCTTTCTTGTGCATTCATCGTAGCCAATTTACCGTGGTAGCTATCAAGCTGTGGAGGAGAAAGTGCTGTGTTTGAACTCAGACCCTGCTTATCAGTCTTGTGTTATGTTTTTAACTTGGAAATTAACTAGGCTGAGTAAAACGTCAGTACAGAAGAGCGTTTAACTATTTTACAGCAGGCTCTGCTTTATTGCATTTTTTGATGTCATCATTTAGGGTTTACTGGACCCAAGCAGACATATCATTTTCCATTTTCCATTTTAATGCATGTCAGGTTTTTCATTAATTATTTATTTACTGTCATTAAACTTGATGGGACCCTTCTTCCTCCTCCTCCTCTATTGGAGCAGGCCATCAGACTGTTAAATAGTCACCACTAGCCGGCCTCCGCTCAATACCCTGCTCTGAATCATATGCATTGGGTGCGTAACCCATTCGAGCGTCCACCCATGCAGCCAGCGTCATCAATAAACAAGGGATATTGACCAAATGAGCCACATTTGCGTGTCCTTAAAAGCATATTTGATGTAGAATTACTTTATAGCTGTCTGTCTGTCTGTCTGTCTGTCTGTCTGTCTGTCTGTCTGTCTGTCTGCCTGCCTGCCTGCCTGCCTGCCTGCCTGCCTGCCTGCCTGCCTGCCTGCCTGCCTGCCTTCCTGCCTGCCTGCCTGTCTGTCTGTCTGTCTGTCTGTCTGTCTGTCTGTCTGTCTGTCTGTCTGTCTGTCTGTCTGTCTGTCTGTCTGTCTGTCTGTCTGTCTGTCTGTCTGTCTGTCTGTCTGTCTGTCTGTCTGTCTGTCTGTCTGTCTGTCTATCTATCTATCTATCTATCTATCTATCTATCTATCTATCTATCTATCTATCTATCTATCTATCTATCTATCTATCTATCTATCTATTAGATAGACCCCAGAGAAACAGAGATAGAGATATGCCTGCGGCATGCTACGACACAGTCATACTTTTCATTATCCTTGATAGATAGATAGATAGATAGATAGATAGATAGATAGATAGATAGATAGATAGATAGATAGATAGATAGATAGATAGATAGATAGATAGATAGATAGATAGATAGATAGATAGATAGATAGATAGATAGATAGATAGATAGATAGATAGATAGATAGATAGATATAGATGTACACTATACATTGGTGGATGTTTGATGGTTAACTATACTATAAAGGTAGATGGCAGAGAAATACTTCAGTAGCTAAAAATGCATATGATATACAGACTGGTTTAATGAACAGGTAAGTGAATATTTTGCATGGTTAAATTAGTTGTACAGGTAAATATACAGTTATATTTACAGATAAGTGAATACTTGCATGGTTACATAAACTGTACAGGTAAATGACAGGAAGAGATACTTAAATAGTTAAATGTGTATATGATATAATTTGGGGTAATAATAGTAATTCCCATAAAATACAGTCCTTAGTGCGTAGGGTTTAATTACAGATAACTGCACGTATTGCACATTCGATATACTAAAAGCAATGAAAAAAATATACAACTGACAGGATACTAATATGCATTCCTGAGTGAATGACTACGTAAGTTCAGTCCAAGAATTACTTGCAGTATTGCACGTGATATGATATAACAACTGTACGTGAGTATATATATACAGACCTGCATGAATAAATAGGTCACAGAAACAATGAGAAAATATGTAAAAGTAAATAAATAATGAAATGTTAATAATACACAGCAGCCCCTGTAATCATCTGCCAGAGAGTAGCCACAATCGTCCCGAGCCCCAAGCAAGACATTTGGGCCAGATAACGCACACCGGAATCATCCCGAGCTCAATCCCCACATCCTAGCCATAAGTAATACTGGCGAAGGCGGCCCAGACTAGGGCCACATGCCATCGGCCGAGTCTGACTCTCAGCCGAGTGCCCCGACTCTCAGCCGCAATCGGCCCAGATCCACTGTGCTAGCTGGGTAATAGCCACACCACACCACACCACCAAGTTTCTAAACTTTATTAGGGTAATATCAAAAGTAAGTCTAGCTAATTTTTATAAGGAAAATATGAGCAGGATATTATTTTGCGGCAAACCCGTAACAGTTGGAACTTAATTGGCCAAAGAAAAAGGCTCAGAATGAAACAAAACACTTGCAAACTGGGTTTAAACCTTCTCAAAAGTTGCAGCAATTAACAAGAAAGGCTAGTGCCTACCGTCTCCAAATGACAGCAATAGGCTGATGATATTTATTGTACAACAGGCCAACTTGTAGCATATACAGTATCTTAAACTAAATACTGAGCACACAATTAAAAAGACAGACTTAACTTAATTTAGACAATGAAAATGTCTCAACAGAATGAAACAAAACATGTTTTGCATATTTAAAGAACTAGTTTAGATGAATAAATAGGCCTACAATAATAACAATGATATACAGTAATAACAATGATATACAGTAATAACAATGATATACAATAATAACAATGATATACAGTAATAACAATGATATACAGTAATAACAATGATATACAATAATAACAATGATATACAATAATAACAATGATATACAGTAATAACAATGATATACAATAATAATAATGATATACAGTAATAACAATGATATACAGTAATAACAATGATATACAGTAATAACAATGATATACAATAATAACAATGATATACAGTAATAACAATGATATACAATAATAATAATGATATACAGTAATAACAATGATATACAATAATAACAATTATATACAGTAATAACAATGATATACAGTAATAACAATGATATACAGTAATAACAATGATATACAGTAATAATAATGATATACAATAATAACAATGATATACAATAATAACATTGATATACAGTAATAACAATGATATACAGTAATACTAATAATACTAATAATACTAATACTACTACTACTAATAATAATAATAATAATAATAATAATAATAATAATAATAATAAACAAATTATTAGAATATGAACAAATAAATAAAGTTAATATATTGCATCCTACCTGAATAGCGAGTTGCACAGCAGCCTCCATTTGGCCACGGCAGCATTCTTCCAATCTTCATCCAATACAATATTAAAACTTGTCCATATGGAGGACATTGTCCTTGTAGGCTTTCCACTATAGGCATGCTCTCTAACGTTCATTTCACTATACTCTTACTAGCCCAAGGCTCCTCACTCACTCTGTCTCCTCAGCAGCGTAAGGCAGCGGGCAAGGAGTGAGAGAATGGTGCTAAAGTGTGAAATAGGGATGTACTGTAAATGTACTGGTGGAAAGCAGACTGAACCAGGTTTTCCTCTTGGATTTTTCCTGTGCTTAGCTCTGTTCCGTTTCTTTTTTATTCTGAAAAACTCCCCAGTCCTTAACGATTACAAGCATACGTGTAACATGATACAGCCACCACTATGCTTGAAGATATGGCGAGTGGTTATTTAATGTACGATTTTTTTTTTTACCCATCAACCAATAGGTGCCCTTCTTTGCGAGGCAGTTCTTTTGTGGTGGAATGTTTGTTTGAAATTCACTGCTTGACTGAGGAGCCTTATATAGTTAAAGTAGTCATAAAACATGATGCTAAGTACTATTGTTGCTCACATAGTGAGTCCATGCAACTTATTAAGCACTCTTAAACGTATGTAGGCTCGCCATAACAATGGGGTTGAATAATTATTGACTCAAGACATTTCAGCTTCTAATTTTCAATTGATTTGTAAAAAAAAAAAAAAAAAGGCTGTAATTCAGGCTGTAACAATATGTGGTAAAAAGAAAAGGGGTCTGAATACTTTCTGAAGGCAGTGTATATCTCAGTGCTAGAGGCGTCACTACAGACCCTGGATCGATCCCGGGCTGTATCACAGCCGGCACACAATTGGCCCAGCGTCGTCCGGGTTAGGGGAGGGTTTGGCCGGGGTAGGCCGTCATTGTAAATAAGAATTTGTTCTTAACTGACTTGCCTAGTTAAATAAAGGTTAAATACAAAAACTAATGTCTGATTAGGCTTTGCTGTAGCACAGACTCTGACTCTGAGTAGCCTTCCATCAGGCTACCAAAACTTCACGTCCGGTAGCTTGCAGGCTGTCAATGAGTAGCTTGCAATCAGTAGTTCTAATATTACATGATTAAAGAGTATTACACCGATGTTTAACACCATTCTGCATTTCAGCCATGTATTTTCCCAACTTCAATATTTGTGTCTTGATAAAGCAGCTCTGCTTGCAGGCCCGGCTAAACCAGGGGGCAAAAAGGTGAAACATGTCACCTCCGTTTTACTTTTACGTCCCTATATAAAAATACACCATACTGTTGAAGAAGATAGAGGATGCGTCCCAAACGGCACCCAGTTCAGTCCCTGGTCGAAAGTAGTGCACTATATAGGGATTAGGGTGCCATTTGGGAAACATCCTAATTGGTTTAGTTGGCTCAATACTTGGCCCTGGCCAGGCCCAATAACATCCAATCCAATATATTCACTAATCAATGGTTGAGGATGGGTCTGGTGCCCTTGAAACAAAGTGGTATTTTCCTCATCTGCCCTTCAAGAGACAGTAAAAAGCCAAGAGTCAACATTAGTTATTTAAAAGTGGAATTGAAGCCCAGAGGTAAAAATAATACATTTTTTAATTTCCTCTTGCACCCTCATTTGGGTGGTGCTGGACTTGCCCAAGCCGGTCTAGTCTAAACCCTCTCCGTTCTATGCAAATCAGATTCTATACATGACTGTTGGTTTCAAAATTCCAGTAACTTTCCCAAAAATCCCAAGCTTTCCAGAAATTCTTGTTGAAAGATTCCCGAAATCAGGAGGGAATAGGCAGGAAATACACAGGAAATGCACTACCCTGGGTGTAGCATTGCCTCTATAGCCGACCAGCCATTTCACATCCCTGGCCCCATTACAAACCTACCCAGGCCTACACTCTTAGAAGTAAAGGTGCTATCTTTAACCTAAAAGGGTTATTTGGCTGTCCCCATAGGAGAACCCTTTGAAGAACCCTTTTTGGTTCCAGGCAGAACCTTTTTGAGAGGGTTCACAGAGGGTTCTAAATAGAACCCAAAATAGTTCTGCCTAGAACCAAAAAGGGTTCTTCAAAGGGTTCTCCTATGGGGTCAGCCGAAGAACACTTTTTTTTCTAAGAGTGTAGCATGCCTTCTAACTTTTCTATCCAAGGGAATAATGTGTATCTTTGTTTTGGTGTTTGACTTACTTGAAAGTGTTTGGAATTGAAATACAATGACTCATCATATCCAGACACAAACCCTCTAAAACACACTAAATGTTTTACAGAGCGTGGGCTGGTTTTCCAAATCCCGAAATCTTATTTCCAAATGGTTAAGCGCTCGGCGGGTCAGAGTAATGGGGCGATAAAACGTTCCCCCAATCAGAAGGAGACAGGGTGTGTGTGTGTGTGGGTGTGTGTGTGTGTGTGTGTGTGTGTGTGTGTGTGTGGGTGTGTGTGTGTGTGTGTGTGTGTGTGTGTGTGTGCACGGAAGGGAAAGAGTGGTACATTCCTCTGATTGATAACCATTAAGCTCTGGCCCTGGCCCTGACTTTGTAGAATGTAACGATCCCGAGATGTTTACTCCACAGTCACGCAACGTTAAGGCTTTGATTGTCCACAGTCGGTAGCACCGCCGCCTCCACAGTGTCTGAACCCCGTATAGGCTGTAGATGCCTGTTGAAGAGCCGTGATTCAGCCATTTGTAAACAGGTCACGCCGAAAGCCTGTGGCTCGGTACAACCCTCAACGATCTCCTATGTGTAACACGTACGCCTCATCGAATAGTGCTCTATCATCGTCTTGGGAACGTTTCTTTTCAGGATGGCCAAATTTCATCTATGAAGTCACTTATAGTAGTTTTCCTGCCTGCAAGTCAAGTCCCCTTCAATGGCTGAATGGAGTCCAACGAGCCCTGGTTGGAAGCTGATATTTTCCTCCAATTGGAATTGTATTGTACTGTATTTTCAATACATTATATAATCATAAAAGCAGAAAGAGGGGCTTACCACCGGCAGCTGTTGCACACATATTCCTCATCCACCCGGCTCTCACCTCTACAGTTTCCTCCCATTCCATAGCGTGCTCTGCAGACAGACTTGACACTGTTGGCGCGGAGCCTTTCCAGATCCATGAAATGGATCAGTGGCACACAGGGCCATGCAATTCCTCACTGAGCTTTGATCAAAGTTTCCACTTGTGCCCTAGTTAAGCCGAGAAAGAGAGAGAGAGAGAGAGAGAGAGAGAGAGAGAGAGAGAGAGAGAGAGAGAGAGAGAGAGAGAGAGAGAGAGAGAGAGAGAGAGAGAGAGAGAGAGAGAGAGAGAGAGAATGAGAGCATGAGGATGACAGTGGAAGAAGAGATCATGGAGAAATGGAAGGAACACTGACATGGAGAGAGGGAGAGGACAGACGAGCCAGAGAGTGTGGGTCGTGTGTGTGTGTTTAACGTGCGAATGAGTATATGTGGGGGTGCTTGTGCATGTATATGTGTAACGCATATACAGTGGGGAGAACAAGTATTTGATACACTGCCGATTTTGCAGGTTTTCCCACTTACAAAGCATGTAGAAGTCTGTCATTTTTATCATAGGTACTCTTCAACTGTGAGTGACGGAATCTAAAACAAAAATCCAGAAAATCACATTGTATGATTTTTAAGTAATTAATTTGCATTTTATTGCATGACATAAGTATTTGATACATCAGAATAGCAGAACTTAATATTTGGTACAGAAACCTTTGTTTGTAATTACAGAGATCATACGTTTCCTGTAGTTCTTGACCAGGTTTGCACACACTGCAGCAGGGATTTTGGCCCACTCCTCCATACAGACCTTCTCCAGATCTTTCAGGTTTTGGGGCTGTTGCTGGGCAATACAGACTTTCAGCTCCCTCCAAAGATTTTCTTTTGGGTTCAGGTCTGGAGACTGGCTAGGCCACTCCAGGACCTTGAGATGCTTCTTACGGAGCCACTCCTTAGTTGCCCTGGCTGTGTGTTTCGGGTCGTTGTCATGCTGGGAGACCCAGCCACGACCCATCTTCAATGCTCTTACTGAGGGAAGGAGGTTGTTGGCCAAGATCTCGCGATACATGGCCCCATCCATCCTCCCCTCAATACGGTGCAGTCGTCCTGTCCCCTTTGCAGAAAAGCATCCCCAAAGAATGATGTTTCCAACTCCATGCTTCACGATTGGGATGGTGTTCTTGGGGTTGTACTCATCATTCTTCTTCCTCCAAACACGGCGAGTGGAGTTTAGACCAAAAAGCTCTATTTTTGTCTCATCAGACCACATGACCTTCTCCCATTCCTCCTCTGGATCATCCAGATGGTCATTGGCAAACTTCAGACGGGCCTGGACATGCGCTGGCTTGAGCAGGGGGACCTTGCGTGCGTAGTGTGTTACTAATGGTTTTCTTTGAGACTGTGGTCCCTGCTCTCTTCAGGTCATTGACCAGGTCCTGCCATGTAGTTCTGGGCTGATCCCTCACCTTCCTCATGATCATTGATGCCCCACGATGTGAGATCTTGCATGGTGCCCCAGACCGAGAGAGATTGACCGCCATCTTGAACTTCTTCCATTTTCTAATAATTGCGCCAACAGTTGTTGCCTTCTCACCAAGCTGCTTGCCTATTGTCCTGTATCCCATCCCAGGCTTGTGCAGGTCTACACTTTTATCCCTGATATCCTTACACAGCTCTCTGGTCTTGGCCATTGTGGAGAGGTTGGAGTCTGTTTGATTGAGTGTGTGGACAGGTGTCTTTTATACAGGTAACGAGTTCAAACAGGTGTAGTTAATACAGATAATGAGTGGAGAACAGGAGGGCTTCGTAAAGAAAAACTAACAGGTCTGTGAGAGCCGGAATCCTTACTGGTCGGTAGGTGATCAAATACTTATGTCATGCAATAAAATGCAAATTAATTATTTAAAAATCATACAATGTGATTTTCTGGATTTTTGTTTTAGATTCCGTCTCTCACAGTTGAAGTGTACCTATGATAAAATTTACAGACCTCTACATGCTTTGTAAGTAGGAAAACCTGCAAAGTCGGCAGTGTATCAAATACTTGTTCTCCCCACTATATGTGTGTGTTTTTGTGTGAGTGTGTGTGTGTTTAACGTGTGAAGAATTAGTGTGTGTGTATGTGTGTGAGTCCCACATACGTGTGTGTGTGTGTGTGTTTAACTTGTGAGTGAGTGTGTGTTTGTGTGTATGCTTGTGCATGTACAGCGGGTGAAATAAGTATTGAACACGTCACCATTCTTCTCAGTAAATATATTTCCAAAGGTGCTATTGACATGAAATTGACCAAAACAAATAAGTTCAGAAATTAAGTTATGTGTAATAATGTGAAATGACACAGGGAAAAACTATTGAACACATGAAGAAAGGGAGGTGCAAAAAGGCATGGAAAGCCAAGACAGTGAAAACTATCAGTAATTAAAAAGCAACCAGCCCCCTGTCAGTGCAAATTAATATCAGTTGGTTCAGTCCCAACTGATGTCCTACAAAAAGGTCTCATTGCCAAGGTGTCACACAAGACACATCTCATGATGGGTAAAAGCAAAGAGCTGTCTCAAGACCTTCGCAACCTAATTGTTGCAAAACATAAAGATGGCATTGGATATAGGCGCATTTCTAAGCTTCTGAATGTTCCAGTGAGCTCTGTTGGGGCCATAATACGGAAGTGGAAAGACAATAATTTCACCATAAATTTGCCTCGACCAGGTGCTCCTCGCAAGATTTCTGACAGAGGAGTGAAAATAATAATCATAAAAGTTGTCCAAGAGCCAAGGACCACTTGTGGAGAGCTTCAAAAAGACTGTACTGTACTGTTGTCTCAAAGAAAACAGTAAGTAATGCACTCCACCGCCATGGCCTGTATGCACACTCACCACGCAAGACTCCATTGCTGAAAAAAAAGCATGTTGAAGCTCGTTTAAAGTTTGCTGCACAACATTTGGAAAAGCCAGTGAAATACTGGGAGAATATAGTGTGGTCAGATGAGAGCAAAATTGAACTGTTTGGATGTCATAATGCACACCATGTTTGGAGGAGAAATGGCACTGCACATCACCCTAAAAACACCATACCAACAGTGAAGTTTGGAGGTGGGAACATCATGGTGTTGGGCTGCTTTTCAGCAAATGGTACTGGCAAACTTCACATAATTGAAGGAAGGATGAATGGGCAAATTTACCGAGACATTCTTGACAAAAATCTGCTGCCATCTACCAGGATGATGAAGATGAAACGAGGGTGGACATTTCAGCAAGACAATGATCCCAAACACACAGCTAAGGAAACTCTCAATTGGTTTCAAAGAAAGAAAATAAAGCTGCTAGAATGGCCCAGCCAATCACCTGACTTAAATCCCATTGAAAATCTATGGAAAGAACTGAAGATCAAGATTCATAGGCCTACGGAACCTTCAAGACTGTTTGTGTGGAAGAATGGGCCAAAATCACACCAGAGCAATGCATACGACTAGTTTCTCCATACAGGAGGCGTCTTGAAGCTGTCAATACCAACAAAGGCTTTTGTACAAAGTATTAAATAAATATCAGTAAGTGTGTTCAATACTTTTTTCCTGTGTCATTTCACATTATTACACATAACTTAATTTCTGAACTTATTTGTTTTGGTTTCTTAGTATGTATGGATTACTTGGGTTGTTAGTCTAGGACTATACTATGGCTTCCCCTTACATGAACCAAACTGGATTGCATTTGAACTGTCATACAGAATACTTTCTCTCTAAGGCAGACATATATATATGATGAACAGATAACTTGTGATGAAGGGAATTTCTCCTCTGCTCTCTGTTCTCGCTATGGATTTCACATGGTTTCCTGGGTTACGGCATTACCACTTCCAGCCTCCCGTGGTTGTTTTGTTGACATTAAATAGTATTTTGTGTAGATTGTTGACATAAAATTTAAGAAACTTCCCCTCGGTGTTCAATAAAGTATCTATCTGTCTGTCTGTCTGTCTGTCTGTCTGTCTGTCTGTCTGTCTGTCTGTCTGTCTGTCTGTCTGTCTGTCTGTCTGTCTGTCTGTCTGTCTGTCTGTCTGTCTGTCTGTCTGTCTGTCTGTCTGTCTGTCTGTCTGTCTGTCTATCTATCTATCTATCTATCTTTCCATTTTAATAACATTTTGTAACAATAAAATGTGAAGAAATCCAAGGGGTCTGAATACTTTTGCAAGGCACTGTACGTGTGCGCGTGTCCCTTGAGTATTTATGTGTGTGTTCACGCTTGACCTTTCACTGTTAATGGGAAAGCTCTCTCTTCATGAGGAAACAAATCAATCAGACTGAATCCCTGGCTGCCAACGGGACCAGGAAGAACTAGCCAGTTGACCTTGAGCTATAGGACAGAGGACAGCAGACCCAGGGAACGGACATCTCCACAATCCAAATCCCATTAAGTCCCATTATAAGGATGTAGCCGACATAAGGTTGTATTCATCCCAAATGTGCTCTGGTCAAAGGTAGTGCACTATAAAGTGAATCTAGTCCCATTTGGGACGCAGACAGTGAGAGAGGGGAGTGAGTGGATTGCTGACACTGACAGGACAGTATTTTAGGAGATTACAGTTGTAAATGGTGTCTGATTTTCTATTCAATGACTCGTTCATAACAATAACAGTCCTTTATTGAAGGATCAACCACTACTTTGAATGTACATTTGCTCATGTATTTTTTACGTTATATAGTCATGAGGAATGGTGTCAAAAAACGACCATACATGGAGTTTTTAAACTGAAAGCCCACTTCCAGTTCACCCATTTTGTCTTCACACTGCCTGAAGATCATAGTGGCATTTTATATGTTTTAAATCTGGGGAAAAAGTGAAAAGATTGTTAACGTTCTCATTCTGTATTTACGGAGAATTCAGACTGGCAAATGGGACAGGAGTCAGCAGGAGTACTGTGTGGAAAGATACGTCTTTGCCAATAAACCCTTTAAGCTAAAGGTTGTTGTGTCAGTTTTCAGCCCGAGCCTACAAATCAAACCTACAATCTTGCCTGTAACCCTCCGAGTTCTACCGTCCAATCAATCATCTCCTCATGATTAAATGATGGATGCCGATTTCAGACTGCAGGGATTCACTAAGCCCGCCAAACCGTCACTGTCACACGCGTGATTGCACACTGCCTGCCTCGTCACCGGCCTGGAAGGATGAGTTACGATGGCTCACTTACAAGTCTGTGTGAATGCGTGAGAGCATTCCCTAGTGAGACTAAAGCTCTGCTCTGTCTTAGGTTAGCCTGATCCCAGATCTGTTTGTGCTGGTGTAATAATCACAATTAGAATTGTCAAGACAGCACACACAGATCTGGGATCAGGGTAGTCTGAGATGACTCCTGAATTACCTCTCTAGATCCACAGACTGGGGTTTACATGGGAGCCACTGTAGGATATACCACTATTGCCAGCTGAAATAACTGCACTTTTGTCTAGGACTATACTATGGCTTCCCCTTACATGAACCAAGCTGTATTGCATTTGAACTGTCATACAGAATACTTTCTCTCTAAGGCAGACATATATATACGATGTACAGATAACGTGTGATTAAAGGGAACTTCTCCTCTGCTCTCTGTTCTCCCTATGGATTTCACATGGTTCCCTGGGTTACGGCAGGTTGTGTGGTTGTGTGGGCCAGGCAGGAGGAGGCTACCGCTGTGCAACCACCACCGCAGGGCTCAAACAGGGAGGTGTTCAGTTCACTACCACCAGTCAGGAAGAAACAAAATGGTTCCCTGGTTTCCTACTGCGTTGATGTAATGTAGATGGACACGGGAGAGAAGTACAGGCTAGGAAGTAGAACTAAACACATACAATACAACACGTAAATACTGGTGTAGATACACATGGGAATACAGTGTCTTCAGAAAGTATTTTTCTACCTTTTATTGTTACAAAGTGGGATTAAAATTGATTTAATTGTCATTTTTTGTCAACTACACAAAATACTCTGTAATGTCAAAATGGAAGAAGAATTCTAACATCGGTTAAACATGTATGAAAGATTAAACAAATATATGTTGATTAGATAAGTATTCAACCCCCTGAGTCAATAGTTAGAAGCACCTTTGGCAGTGATTCCATCTGGGATTCTTTCTGGGTCTCTTCACACATGGTTTCGAATCAGAGTTAGACTATTTGTTATTTGTTATTTTGTTACATTGTACTGTTTTTATTATTATTTGATCTGGTTGGTTTCACATTTAAAAAATGCCAAACGAACAACAATTCCAAAACAAAACCACGTGTCCATGCAAGTCATTTGTTTATTGCACGAAAAAACGCTCCCGAAAAATGTTAAATCAATTTCTGATTAATGTGAAGCATCACCTGTGTGTCTCAATCCTCGTATTACGTTTGCTTTGGTCTTCCAACAACATGCGGGAGGAAAAAGCGCAAAGCCGCCTCTAACTGTGAATAGGTTATTTTCAGTAGCCTATATCCCCGGATGCCTCATAAATACGCTGCTACTCACGGAATGTTCCAGAGATCTCAAGTTATGATGCTGTGTGCATTTCATCAAACGCTCGCAGTCAAACAATACAAAATAAAAAATATCATAATATCATAATACCATAATACAAGAAACTACCTAGTCCTTGCCAATGACAAGCATACCCATAACATGATGCAGCCACCACCATGCTTGAAGATATGAAGAGTGGTACTCAGTGATGTGTTGTGTTGTATTTACATCCAAAAGTATGTATTGAATAACTTCAAACCACACCACGCTCAAACGGATATTCAATGACTGCTACCAATAGGTAGGTTCCCTTCTTTGCGAGACATTGGAAAACCTCCGTGGTCTTTGTGGTTGAATCTGTGTTTGAAATTCACTACTCGACTGAGGGACCTTACAATTGAATGTGGGGTACATAGATGAGGTAGTCATTCAAAAACCATGCTAAACCCTATGTGAAGTGAAAGGTATGGATTAAGGTTTTTAAAACAGAAAAGTTGGAAGAATTAATTCTCTCTCTCTCTCTCTGTCTCCCTCTGATGCCCCTCTGCAGGTGATTCAATGCGCGTGGCCTCCCAGGAGTTTGCCGACGACCCGTGTTCCTCAGTGAAGCGCGGCACCATGGTGAGGGCTGCCCGCGCCCTTCTGTCTGCCGTCACCCGCCTGCTCATCCTCGCCGACATGGCCGACGTCATGAGGCTGCTGGCCCATCTCAGAATCGTACGTGACTCATAGTCTACTACCCTGTATCGACATCCGTTTGATACAAGGGGACACATCTCAATCGCCTCGGGTGGCGTCCACTCCTTGTCTCGTCCGGAGGAGACGTCACCTGACTATTGCGATTGAGATGCACCCCATCACATGGGATTTATTCTGAGTTGATAGTGAAGCTTGTTTCCCCATGGTTCCAGTGGTTTGATGAAGCACCTGAGGTGGAACTTCTGCATCTGAGTACAAGCCTTGGTCTAGG